>JBBWSL010000308.1:0-5000 GCA_038088545.1 Diaporthe humulicola | reverse complement strand
TTGAATACTGATGCCCCCGACTGTCCCTATTAATCATTACGGCGGTCCTAGAAACCAACAAAATAGAACCGCGACGTCCTATTCTATTATTCCATGCTAATGTATTCGAGCATATGCCTGCTTTGAACACTCTAATTTTTTCACAGTAAAAGTCCTGGTTCCCCGACACACCCAGTGAAGGGCATGCGGCTCCCCAGAGGGAAAGGCCCGGCCGGACCAGTGCATGCGGTGAGGCAGACCGGCCAGCCAGGCCCAAGGTTCAACTACGAGCTTTTTAACTGCAACAACTTTAATATACGCTATTGGAGCTGGAATTACCGCGGCTGCTGGCACCAGACTTGCCCTCCAATTGTTCCTCGTTAAGGGATTTAAATTGTACTCATTCCAATTACAAGACCCAAAAGAGCCCTGTATCAGTATTTATTGTCACTACCTCCCCGAGTCGGGATTGGGTAATTTGCGCGCCTGCTGCCTTCCTTGGATGTAGTAGCCGTTTCTCAGGCTCCTTCTCCGGGGTCAAGCCCTAACCCTCCGTTACCCGTTGTAACCACGGCTGGCCAAGACCCAGCCGTCGAAAGTTGATAGGGCAGAAATTTGAATGAACCATCGCCGGCACAAGGCCATGCGATTCGAGAAGTTATTATGAATCACCAGTGAGCCCCGAAGGGCATTGGTTTTTAATCTAATAAATACATCCCTTCCGAAGTCGGGATTTTAAGCATGTATTAGCTCTAGAATTACCACGGTTATCCATGTAGTAGGTACTATCAAATATACGATAACTGATTTAATGAGCCATTCGCAGTTTCGCCGTTTAGGTGCTTAAACTTAGACTTGCATGGCTTAATCTTTGAGACAAGCATATGACTACTGGCAGAATCAACCAGGTAACTATCGTGTACGCCAATAAGGGGCCCTTATGGCGCCTGCCGCTGGTTGCCCAGCGGAAGAGATTTTTTGTCACCTTCGTGATGGCGCCTTCCCCGTGAATGCCTAAGCAGACTCGGCTGGGCGCCGCCAGGAGCAGCCCCCGCGGCGTGGCCGCAGGAGCCACAGCTGGCTTCCGCTATCCCCTTCCAAGTTTCCCAGGGTGCTGTCGGCGGGCACAGGTACCAAGCCTCGCGAGAGGTAGGTAGAGTGCCGCCTAGGCGCCCCAAGAGGAGGCCGCACCTCGGGACTTCAGCTATTCAGCGTCCATCAAGAGGGCGGTGTCTCCTGTTGCTCGTGTTTCAGGCTTGGCCAGCGGCCAGTCATCCACAGAGCCCATCGTCAGGCGCCGAGCAGACTGATCTGCCGACGCCGTCGGGCATACCGCAAGATTGAACCGCCTGGGCGGACGCACTCACGACGTGGTTTGGTTCAAGCTATGAATCCCTCGTGACCGAGGCTACTGGGCCTGCTAGGCTGTTTAAAGGACCACGCAACAAGAACCGCACAAGATATGGGACCATGCCTTTGGACTGCCACGACCCGAAGGCCGCGTGCCGCAAGCGTTTTTTTGGGAGTTCGAGCAACCCGCTAGGCACCCCGAACCTGACTTATCATCGACTGCATACTAAGTGAGAGCCCCCAGAGACCTTCATTACCGCGTGCACCACCTAGGCAGTGCACACAACCTCACTCCAAGAGAAGGGCCGGCCCGCATCAACCACTTTATACCCCCGAAGGGGGACCACGAGGGCCGCAGGACGCGCTGTACAATGATGAACCAGGCCCGAGGGCCCGGCACAGAGCAGAGAAAGGATCACTTTTCAGCAGAATTTACGCCTAGGAACGAGGTGCCCGGCAAGCCGGACAGCCCCCCCTAAGCCGAAGCCCACAGGGCACACCACTGGAAGGCGAGGCAAGCCTCGCGGTCTGGCGGTTTTTCATGTGCCCTCTTACAGTCCCTCCGACATTGTATCACCCGGCAGCACGCTGCGGTGGGCTCTGGTGCGGGTTTGGCCGTGCCGGAAAATTCATTTGTATGGGGAATCGAAAAAATCGACTCACGACCACCAAACTCATCTCCCGGCACGCACGCACCAGAGGGACTCCGTCGAATTTGGGCCGGCGCCGGCGAGGTTGGGCCTGCCACAGGGGCATTGGCCATCTCTTGGGCGCCGTAGAGGCTGGTTTCTAGGTGCAGAGCATGGCGAACCACCGCTGAGCCCACTAGAATCCATCGAGTTGGGGCCGACCCCAACTTTTTTTTTGTCCCTCTTACAGTCCCTCCGACATTGTTTCACCCCGCAGCACGCTGCGGGGGGCTCGTGTGCAAGAATGCACGGGCCGGAAAATTCATTTGTATGGCAAATCCAAAAAATCGACTCACGGCCACCAAACTCATCTCCCGGCGTGCACGCCACAGACTGTCTTCGACAGAATTTCGATCCCGCTGCACCGCAATGGGCGTGAGCACACCAAAATGAGGCCTCGCCGACCTCGTCGCCGCCAATTGGGCCTCACCTCGCCGCCGCCGCCGACTCACCACGCTGTCGGCGGCGACCACGGGGGATGCACGCACCGTGTCAAATATGAAAATGTGCGCCTCGACGAGCTCTATCGAATGGTGTAGTTTTTATTTGCGTGCGATGTCTGTGGCGGGTGTTGTGGTGCAAAACATGCAGGATTTCCGAAAAAGTCTAGGGTAAGTTTGGAAAAAAGATAGGGTAAGTTTGTGTTTTGCGTGCAGCTGCTCACGACGGGATGCACCCGCCCACACCGCCCGCACACACATGCAACATGTATCATTCGAAAGCCCTCATCGAGCTCTATCGAATGGTATAGGATGCATGTGCGTGGGACGTCTGTGGCGGGTGCTGCGGTGCAAAGCGTGGTGGATTTTCGAAAAAGTCTAGGGTAAGTTTGGAAAAAAGATAGGGTAAGTTGGGCTGGGACTTGGTGAAATTCGTCTGCCCGCCCACCACAGCGCTCACAGTCGATTTCCTCCACGACCACTGCGGCTCAACACAAATGAAACATATCATTCGAAAGCCCTCATTGAGCTCTATTGAATGATACAAGTTGCATCCCCGTGCTACGTCTGTGGCGGGTGGTGTGGTGCAAAACGTGCTGAATTTTCGAAAAGGTCTAGGGTAAGTTTGTGTTTGGTGCAAATCTGCTCACGGCGGGATGCACCCACCCACGCCTGCAGCACACACATGAAACATATATCATGCGAAAGCCCTTAACGAGCTCTATCGAATGGTGCAAGTTGCATCCCCGTGGGACGTCTGTGGCGGGTGGTGCTGTGCAAAACGTGGTGGATTTTGAAAAAAGTCTAGGGTAAGTTTGGAAAAAAGATAGGGTAAGTTGGGGCTGGGACTTGGAGAAATTCGTCCGCCTGCCCACAACAGCGCTCACAATTGAATTTCTCCACGACCACTGCAACTCATCACAAGTGAAACATATCATTCGAGAGCCCTCGTTGCGCTCTATCGAATGATATATGTTGCATGTGTGTGAGATGTCTGTGGCAGGTGCTGTGGTGCAAAACGTGGTGGATTTGAAAAAAAAGATAGGGTAAGTTTGGAAAAAGATAGGGTAAGTTGGGGATGGGACTTGGAGAAATTTGTCTTCCCGCCCACAACAGCGCTCACAATCGATTTCCTCCACGACCACTCTGTCCCACCACAAATAAAAAACACCATTCGATAGCCCTCGACGAGCTCTATCGAATGATACAAGTTGCATCCTCGTGGGATGTTGCTGGCGGGTGGTGTGGTGCAGAACGTGGTGGATTTTCGAAAAAGTCTAGGGTAAGTTTGGAAAAAAGATAGGGTAAGTTTGTGTTTTGCGTGCAGCTGCTCACGACGGGATGCACCCGCACACACTGCCCTCACACACATGCGACATATATCATTCGAAAGCCCTCATCGAGTTCTATCCGATGGTATATATCTCATCATCACCAGACCTTGCTGGCGTGCGGTGCAGCTGAAAACGTGAAAAAGTCTAGGGTAAGTTTGGGCGAAAAATGAGACCCATGACAATTGACTAGCACCATTCGAAAGCCCTTGATGAGCTCTTTCGAATGGTACCATCTGTGTCTGATTTGCATGAGTGGCTCATGCTGCATGATGAAAAGTCTGAAAAAAGCTAGGGTAAGTTTGGAAAGATTAAAGTTTGGGATTTATTTGCAAGGCCCAGGTAGGGTCCTACCACATATGACTTATACCATTCAAGAGCCCAAAATTCAGGCTATCGGATGGTGGTACTCATGGCCGGGTCGGATAGAGATTGGTAGAGTTGGTCAAAAAGTTTCACTCTTGCAAGATTGTCAAGCACAAAGCTGGTGTGAAGTAGTACATTTTCAAAATCAAAATGACATTAAGGACAAATCTGGCCACCACGCCCGCCAGGGTGATTGCATGCACACAAACTATATATCGCTGGAAAGCTCTTGACGAGGCGGTTCCGATGGTGTCACTCTCGTCACCGTGCACCTCGTCGTCGCCGACTTGGATCTCAAGCTTACCCTAGACTTTTTCAACTCCCACACGTTTTCACGATTTCCTCGACGACGACGAGGTCCCACGGCAAGCCGACAGCACCATCATGACAGGAAAAATGAGCTCTTTCGAATGGTGTGCGGCTTTCCTGGGTGGCATCAAAATTGAGAAAGTCGAATTTTGGGTGTGCAAAAAAGTCTAGGGTAAGTTTGAAAAAAGATAGGGTAAGTTTGGCTGCCCGCCGGCAGACACTCCGCGTTTTCTCCACCACCACGGCAGCCAGCCATAAGTGGCCACCACCATTATGACCGTCTCGTCGAGCCCTCTCGAATGGTGGTACTCTTGTCTGGGTGGAAAAATAATACATGGTGCTGGGCCGAAAGATGTGCCGCCGCCGGCACGTTTTCACGATTTGGCCGACGACGACGAGGTGTCACCGGAAGCCGACAGCACCATGGCGTCAGGCGCAAAGAGCTCTATCGAACGGTATATGCCTCGGCCGTGTGCGGCCAAGAATGAGGAAGTCGATTTTTGGGTGTGAGAAAAAGTCTAGGGTAAGTTTGAAAA
>JBBWSL010000307.1:0-13826 GCA_038088545.1 Diaporthe humulicola | reverse complement strand
TAGACTGTAGACTGTAGACTGTAGACTGTAGACTGTAGACTGTAGACTGTAGACTGTAGAAAAGGATGTAGGCCCTGGTTGGCCGAACCTTTTTGCATCACAGCAAGAAGTCACCACATTACCAAGACAAACAGAGGCTTTAATGAATGTGTAAGCGGTAATTGGATGGAAGCGACAAGTCCAGCATGTCAGTCAACTTGAAATCTCCTGTTGGTTTCTATCTCCCTTCTAATGTTCCATTTCAGTCTGTTCCTGTTATCACCCCAAAGAATCAAGGTCATGTAACTAGACGAGGCTCTCATAGTGGCCTGCCTAACCACTGTGCCATCCAAATATCAATTAATTTCTTCTCCAATATTGGCTCGAAGAAGTCTATACCATTATCCAGAAAATATCCATTATCCAGAGATAAGCAGACATCATCCTGGGAGGATGCAAGCAATTGGTGTCAGACATCTGGAGACACCCTCATGCCTTACCCGGACAACTTCACCATATTCTGGTACATCAGAGGAGCTTGGTCACCAAGGACAATTCAGAGAAGCAACAAAAAACATTCCTGTCAATTTTGTTCATACAATAAATAACCCTTTTCTGAACTATTCAGGTCTATAACGCCGACTAGACTCCAGGGTATACCATTTCGCCAACAAAAAAAGGGTTCATAAAGCCACATTTTCCACCATGCCATAAAGGCAGGCCAACTAACTAATTTGCTGGGATGCACCTGAGACATTTTCCGGCCTCGGACAGATTTTTCCTTCGAGAGGAGAGAGCCGCCAGAACAATGACGATCGTCTATACTTTTCTGTCTCCCCATAACTCCCCATTGCCATAAACGCCTTGCGGTCGGTCGAATTTTCGGGCTTGTAAGTCGTAAATACAGCAAACTGAGCAAAATTGGACCATACACTCTCTGTGTAGGAAGCGATGGCCGAGGTGCATCATTCGCTCTGACATCATTGGGCTCCAGATAACCCGGCCGTCTCGGGGGCCGCAGGCGCGGTTGCCGACGAAGGGGTTTCAGGGCCCGGCTCCAGGGTGTAGCCGTGGTCTGGGGCGTGGTTGATTCCCGGGCCTCCCATGCCCTGGTCTTGGTGTGAGCCAGGGTGGGCCTCTTGGTAAGGCAAGAGCAAGTTCGAGCAAAGGTGAAGCTCGAGCGTGCGTGAATCCAGGGCGGAGAACGGGGCGTTCTGTTGTTGCGCGACAACGTCGGCAGCTGGGAAAATTGTTAGCGCAAATTACGAAGCTGGAGGGCCGGAGACCGTGCTTACCTCTTAGGTTGATGCGTTCAAAGTAGGACTGCAGAACGGGATCTTGGTCCTCGACAACGAGAACACCGTCACCCTCTCGGACGGCAGTCTTTGGCAGAGCTCGTCGGATGCCCAACAGCATGCCCAGCAGTTCGGATATTCTGTAACCCTGCTGGGTATAGTCACTTGGGAGCCTCTCCAGAGGCCAGCAGTTGATGGTCTTGCTCATCTCCTCCCATGCCTTGAATGCCCAAGTCGACTTCTCGACACAGATAAGCAGGACCAGGATGGTGAAGAACATTCCATGGCCGATCTTGGTCCTCGCATCTTGCAAGTCCCGCTGCATGTGTGTCAGCAGGTTCTTGCTGGTGGTCGACGCTTTCCGCTCCGCGGCGGCTGTCAGCTGCAGGCATATGGTCTTGTACAGCTCCGCGTCGGTCTCCTGCGTGACAGACTTCCCCGCAAGCTGAGCGACCGGGGACGGGCGAATTTCGAGATTCCACTTAAGCTCCCGGTCGATCACCTCCACGAATCCCCAGAGCTCGAGCGCCAGCCTGAGATTTCGGTCGTCGGCATCGCGGGCGATCTGGAGGGCTGTCTCCACGGTGATGCGTGAGAATGACGCCCGCTCCTTTTGCGCGAAGACAGGCAGCTGGTCTCTGACATAAGCTTCCATCTTGCCGGAAAGTTCCTCTTGGTCGTTGATCATCACAATCTGTGGCGTTGCCCAGCGCTCGTCCTCGGCAAGGAGCTCAGCGCCCGGCTCTTTGGGCTTGGTCCCGCGAAGAGTCTCGACCAGAATCGCGGAGCCCTCCCCCGGGAAATGCGAGGCTTCGAGCACCACAGGAGTATGGTCCAAGTTCAAAGTAGACTTGAAACCGTTGATCTGTTTCTGCGAGTGCACAATCTGGACCCCGGCATCATAGAGATTGAGCTCATCGGTGAACTTGGTGCGGACACACCCAGAACGCCAAATGCGGGGGGACAGCACCTTGCGGCAGGTGTCACATGGGTCGCCTTGAGAGCAAGTCTTCCTCAATATCCTGCAACGTATGCATGCGCCGATCTTCCGAACCTGCTGGACCTCCTTTCTGCGTTGCTCGTCAAAACGCGCCCGGGAATGTCTTGACTTCGAGCCGTTCTGATCCACCCGGAATACCGATCGGCTAGACATGGGAACTCCGTGCAATGGATGGTTGGCTCCAGATGGCGGCGCAAGGGGTGTGTTCGCCATGTACGTAATCTCGCCCCAGGGTTGCTGCGACCCCGGCTGCGACCCAGACTGTGGTACCGAGGGTGGAGCTGATGCTGGAGATGGTGAGACATGGTCGGGAGTCGCAGGCGCAGCGTGTTCTTCGGGAGCAGCAGCGACAGGTGCAGGGCCAGAAGTGGGTTCCGTGTCCTGAACAGTTTCTATTGCCCTCGCCAGATCCTCGCCGAGGTTGTGGTTGAGGAATAGAGTGGGATCCAGCATGGCGTTGCTCAGCCTGGCGGTTGCCGCCGCAGCGACAGTCAAATTGGGCGCTTCGGTGGTTGTTGTGCTGTGCTCATTTGGATCCTGGATGTGCTCTGCCATGCTCGGTTGGCCATCCGGCCCGTCCTTAGCTGTAAAAACTGTCAGTTTCTGATATACAAAGTTTCTGTGAGTATTAAAATGGTGTGCTTACCTGGACCTTCAGACTGCTGGTGCTCGTTATATGGAGAGGAATGGTCCTCGACGGTGAACTGTTCCTGAATCTCGGCACGCTCAAGTGCAGTAGAGCCAGACAGGGCAAACGCGCCCGGGAAAGGTTCGTGCGCCCCATGCTGTGTCTGTGAATTCTCGCCTCCATACTCGTTCAGGTGGTCGATCTGTCTCCTAGAAACCTCTGCCAGGGTCTCCAGCGGCGTCCAGTTCTGGTGAGGCTGCATCAAGGGGAGCTCCAACTGCGGGCCCGAATGCTGCTGGACTTGCTGCTGCTGACGGGACTGCAGGGTCCGCGGGGTACGAGCCGCCGAGATGCCATTGAGCATGAGGCAGGCATTTATGCGGTCCTGTTCGGAGATGGCGGGGCATCGCTTCGTCAGATGGGTTGTCAGGCTGTCAATTCGACCCTTGGGGAAGTTTTCGCCGCAGAGTTTGCAAGTCTGGGGATATCTGCAAGGGAGATAGTCAGTATGTATGCTCAATCAATCGGGTTGCAAAGACCAAAGCTGGGAGGCCCAGAAGGCAGACCTCAAGCCTCATCGGCGGGCGGTCGGGCGGTCTCGAAGACGCGGGCAGCATTGCTCACCTATTGGAATTGTCTGCCAGCTTGGGACCCCGCTGGAAGTACTGCTGGATCACCTGGTTAGGCCGGCGACCCATGGCGGTGATTGCCTACCAAGACAGGCTTGGTTCTGCTCGACGCGGTTACAATGTGTCGTGGTGCTTGTCGGCTGGTTCGAGTCGGGGTTGACTTTCTCGAGATTCTGCTGGTGGAAATTTTGGCGGCGAAGGTAACAAGCTCTGAAAGGAGCAAGCGGTAAAGCAGGCCCCGCTAGACCGGTGGGTCCGGGCGCCTTATATGATTGGACACAGATCGATAAGATAATGTGAGATAAGTGACCCTTGTCGATCCTTCCGCTCAGCATTCACTCACTTGCAACCCCAGGCCGTGCTGACAATGTTGGAGAAGATTCAATATGCAAGTGAACCAAATTGAATTTTCTTGACTTTGGGTCATGCTCCACAGATACATGCGACAAACTTTGTGAGCATCTGCAGAACAATCCGAGATGAAAACCTACTACAAGCAGCAGCCATTCTTGGGTCTTCAACAGTTTCACTGGCGGCGCACAGTTGGAAGGGAACCCAACACCATAATGTTGGCCGAAATCCATCCCATGAGGATCATATTTGCACCTTGTTCATGGAATTCCTCACAATTGCTATCCCAGAATCTATACTAGCGCTCGAAACTCCAGCTAAAACCTGACGACTATCGCTTTGCTGATCCCCAATCAGTCCCATTCCTTCCGATACTTTCAATGGTGCCCTCCACGCTGCCAGTGATCGCCCGTTTGACGACCATGTTCTTCAAAACTGTTGAAGTGCTGCATTTGACACTTGATGACCGGATACTGCGAGACTCAGGTAGTATCAGTCCCCTTCCGTGTCGTTTTCATAGTCCCCTGAAGTGTCGTAATCCCCTTCAGTGTCATTTTCATAGTCCCCTTCAGTGTCGTATTCATGATCCCCTTCAGTGTCATTCTCATGGTCACCTTCAGTATTGGTGTCGGGTTGCCCCGAGACCACGTGGCTGGTTTCTGTATCTGGGCCAGCTGCGTCGTTCCCCCTCGCGGCAGAGGCGGTCCAAGCCTGCTCGAGCTCCCACTTCAGGGGGGTGAATCCCGGAGGAATGTTATCTCGCGGCAGCTGGGCCTTGTCAATCGCCGCTTTCAGCCTATCTATCAGGCTTTGGTAGTTTGCCGGAATTTGCTCGTGGTCCGGACTGATGAAGTGCTGCCGGTGCGAATTCACATCTCGCTGCCTATACAACTCGTTCAGCATAGACCAACCCTCCTTTCGAACGTAGGCATTTAGCCAGACTCTGGCCTCTGCTTCTCTCTCGTCGGCTAGGTAGTCGAGGAGCAGGCCCCAGGTGACATATTCAACAAAGCTGTTGAGTTCGTGATTGTCGTTGGCCCGAGGCTCCAGCTCGTGCATGAATGGGTTGGCATCCAGTAGTTCCCGTATGCGCAGGAGCATGTTATGCTATCGATGAGCAGTTAGCTTTCCTGTCAAGTATCTTTATACCCTTGCGAAAGTGAGCATATCCGGTTTCGGCCCAATGGCTCGCCATGTCCGGGAACAACCAGGTGACCAAGTGACTAACGTACGCAAAGCTTTCTAACCTCCCATTGTTGGTCCTGCCACGAATGTCCGTCGTTGCTGTTGCTATTGAGATGGTTAACAGGGGAGACTGTTCTAGGCATGGACCCCAAAAAAATAAGAAAACTTGGTTGAAGCGTTGCAAACAACAGCAAGCTGGGACAAGATCAAACGAGGAGAGCCTCCAATGACCTACCAGAGGAAACCAAGGTCTACTTTCCCGTTGGGGTAGAAATGGGGATGGATAGGATGCCTTGTGCGACGTATGAACGTGACTATCGGGGGATCTCTTGGAAATCCAACAGGTATCTGGACGCGAAGCTTGACGAGTTTGTAGCGGTAAACGCCGGTGTCTGGGCAGGTAAGATAAACGTCAAAGCGGTGGTAATCATGGTCATTGAACATCATGAGGTATCTTGGCTCGTCCGAGGATTCTTCTAGCGAGAGCTGACAATACTCGTTGCCGAGGCAACTTGCGAGGGTTCTCGCCATTGGAGAGGAGGCTTGGCCGACAGCAGCTGCGAGTGCTGAGCAGTGTAAATGTTTATGCGTTCGTCGGATGAATATAGAGAATAGTGAATGAAGTGTTGTGGTTCAGCGATAGCACATAAGTGAGAGAGAAGCATGGTGGTTGTTGAGAAGACATGGTGGGCAGGTCGGTCGATGGCATGTTGTCCAAGCCACGAGACGGCATGGTGGGTGTACTCGAGGCAGTTGCCATCGACAAGGACCAAGGACACTCCTTCTACCTAGTACAGTTACCTACAGTGGAAGGCAAGAAGACAGGAGATATCAAGGATGACACATGCTGCCAAGTTTGTCCTCTTTCCAGATTGGACGAGTACAAGAAACCTCGCGTTTGGCGAGTTTTGGGTGAGCACCTCAGGGAATGGACCCCAGGGGATGACTGTGAAAGGGAATTACACAGTAGACGATCACGATCACGGATCTACCCAGCAAGACTCTCCAGCAAGACACCATCGAGGAGAGTCCAAAAGGAGATAACAATTTGGGGTGTCGATATCATCATCTGATTACCACTGCAGGGAGTGTTGGATCGCCCAAGGACAGAGATCCAGCCCCACCAATCTAATGAAAAGGGATCTTGGCTGGGTTGGGGTAGGCGAGTCAATCAGTCGATCGACCCTGCAAGACAAAACATCCGAACATCCGCACATCAGAGGCGGGTAATTGGGCGGTTGTTGGACCTTGTCGTGTTGGTTGAATGTTTGGGTGTTCCATTAATAAGTTTCGTTTCAATCCCACATCATGCGAGATGGAATGGCTGGTTGAGGATGAGAGGCGCTGACTGTAACCACAGCTCGCAGTCCCGGAAGAGCTCGCATGATGGAGGGCGGGCAGGCGGCCCAGCAGTCCCAGATGAGGGAAGGCGTGTGTCGCTGTCACCGTGACCTGTGGGCCCGTGGACCTCTCTGCTGTGGTCGAGAGTGGATCCGTTCCATCCAAGCCTGCAAAGCTAGCTGAAGCATGGGCCCCGCTGGGCCCTGGATGGGACACGCTAGGGTCACAGGCTCACAAGCAGTAGGCAAAGCAGGCAAAGCAGCATCATCGCCCCAGGGCTGCCATGCCAGGTTAGCAGGGTTCACATCTCCGCTTCCGGGGCCACCCAATCGTCCCCTGTCCTTGGACGTCAACCCAAGACGACATGTCTTCGTCACACTCATCACTTGACTTGACTCACAGATGCCCAGCACCTCGTCAATCTCTCGCTACTGTACATACACATTCACATACGCGCACATATCCAGCAGGGCAGTCCTCATTCTGTCTCATAGTCCCACTCACTTGCGGCTGAGCCGACAAGCTGCACTCGCCCGTCGTGTCACAATTAGTGCATGCGGCTTCCCGTTGGTGCTGTGCCCGTGATCGTCTGTCTCCGTCACGATAAGCCGGCAGACATCTCGGCTCTCGTCCAGGCCCCCAGAGTTTCTCGCCTTGTCCTCGAGTGCCGTGGAGTCTCAAGCATCTGATTCCCATGCCACCAACCTCTCCGCCTCGGCCGTGCGTCAGGACTGCCAAAAAAAGAAACTCGCTCTTGTTGGACGAAGGAAGTGCAGTGTTGGATCCTCAACCCGGTCACCCGTCCCTACGGCAGTGGATATCCCCAATGACCGACCGACCAGGCCCGTTGTGACGACCGCCTTTCAACCCCTCAACCTTTCAACCTCTCTCCTCAAGCCACCCAAGGTTCTGAAAAGGACCTCGGGTGGTCGACTCCTCATCTTTCGTTGTCCTGCAATTCCGGCACCCCAAGACAACGAGACACCCTATCGGCTGCAGCAGAGATAGAAGCGCCAATATGCCCATATTCCGCGAGAACCTCGACGAAGATGACGTTTCAGCGCCTCATTCCGAGTCTCCAGCAGCCCAGCCGGTCCCGCTGCACGCTTCTCTGCGCAACCAGGCCCACCCCATGTCCCTGAGCCGCCAGCTCTCAGAGGAGAGCATCCGAACAGAACTCTGCGAAGGGCCCGTACCAGATCGCTCAGAACCGTCATCTCCCACGCCCGGCTTGTCCGTGAACACCACATCCGACCGTATCGAGCTGATTGAGCGGCTGAAGAGGGGCGAGAGTCCTACATGGAGTCCCAAACGACACGTAAGTCCCTGGAATTCGCCCGTCTCCTGCGCTGGCGGCTTGCCTAACGATTCCAATCAGCTCGAATCTCTCTTCCGCCGAAGTTCCTCTCGAGAACAGCCGACCAGCCCGCAGCCAACTTCCAGCGGATCTCCCGCACTTTCACCCCCTTCGAAGGACAGGTTAGGTGTGCAGACTCAAGAGACGGAAGACCTGGAGCGTATGCAGCAGGGTCTTGCAATAGAGAGGCCTAGGTCGGCTCTCCACAGCGGTGACTTCACCCAGCATGCTTCTTCATCCCATCACAACGAAGTGGGAAATGAGAGCGGCAGAGGAGTTCCGAACTCAGAGGGCCTCTACCGGGAACACCACTCCCGTTTTGCCACCTCACCTCCGCGAGACTTCACCCCGTTCAAATTCGAGAGAAGGATACCGTATGCCGACCCACCAGATGGTTTCCGGGCCTCGCCACCCTCCGTGTCCTCGTCTATATCCTCCAGTTTCGTGTACAAGCATCCTACGAGCCCCCTCGTCCAATCTGAGAGCAACGAGGACCTGAACTTGTCCATGCCCATAAGTCACATTGACTTGGACCCGCCTACCCCCAGCAGAGTTTCTCGACGGCAGACATTGAGCGGTTTGTATCCATACCAGAATGTGCCCGCCACTGCACAAAGGATACCTGGTATGCACCGCGAGTCGATCCAGTCCTACCAGGCCCACCAGCCGAGGAGATCTCTCACATCCACACCGAGCTTCTTTTCAGGAGCAACATCACCACAAAGCTCGGCATTCTCGAGGCGCCCCTCTTTAGGCCTGGAATCGTCTTCGCCTCTGCACCAGACCTCTATGGTTGGATCGTACGAGGAGAGCATCCTCCGGGGCCGCATGTCCACCACGCCTTCGAAGCCTCTGGATTTCATGGCCCAAATAGGTGTTTTGGGCCTCGGGAATTGCAAAAGCAGTCTGCGCTGTCCGGCCCATGTCACGCTGCCTTTTCCGGCCGTCTTCTACAGCTACGTAAATACACCCCACGGGCGGTCCAAGAGTGATGATGGGCCAAGCCCATATGTTGGACAGATCGATCTGGAGAATGGGCTTTCCAATCCAGATGAGACCTCAAGGCAAAGACGCAAGTCTCATCAAAGAAGCATGTCGGCAGCTACCCGGCAACGGCTAGATGGAGACGAGGACATCGTAATGACCGACATCAACTCGGGCGGCGAGGTAGCCGGTATCGACGCACGGAAAGCGACTAAGCTAAAACGGAGGTCCGCCTCCCCGAAAGCACCGCCTGGAGGGAGCTATCGCATCCCAGAGAAGGGCCAGATCCAAATAATCATCAAGAACCAAAACAAGACGGCCGTGAAACTCTTTCTCGTGCCATACGACCTAGAGGGCATGGAGCCAGGAACAAAGACGTTCATCCGCCAGCGGTGTTACTCTTCCGGCGGCCCTATTGTCGAGAACCTGCCATCGACCAGCGACAGGCCAACCCTGCGGTACCTCGTCCACCTGCACATCTGCTGTCCTGCCAAGGGCCGGCATTACCTCTACAAAAGCATCAGGGTCGTCTTCGCCAACCGCGTGCCCGACGGCAAGGAGAAGCTCCGGAACGAGATCACCCTGCCCGAGCCGAAATTCACGCCCTACAAACCCGTCAGGGTCATGCACCAGCCCGTCACGCAGACGACGGGGCCGGGGGCAAGCCTCGCGGCCGAGAAGGCGTTCCGCAGGAGGAGCTCGGGCTTCTCGTTCGGCCAGCAGCTGCCGCCCTTCGACCCCAACGAGCCCATGCCGAGCCTGTCGCTGCTCCGGGCAAGGGCCTCGAGCTTCCAGGACAGAGGGCTGTCTCTGGGGCGGCCCATCGCCACGGGCCTGTCCGGCGCCCAGGTGCTCGCCCCGACGTCGGTGCCCGTCGACGCTCCTCCCGCCATGGCGCCTTTGAGTTTTGCCAAGGGTGACGTTGCCGGGTATGTGGGGGGCGGCGGGCCGCACTACGCCGGTGGAGGTAGCAGCGGTGCTGCCATCGCTGAGGGGCTGCTGTCGCAGAGGCTTAGGTCGTTGGGGATGCAGAACGCCTGCAGGGGGGAGGTAGATAATGCTGCCGATGATCTCAACGAGGGTTGAGGTGTTTCGACTGCGGTGCAGCTTGACACTGGGCGAGATCTATTCACCACTTACATACGTGTATATATAACATCACAAGAGGTTTGGGTTTTTCGGAGTCATAGCATAGATGGTTGGCAGGGACTCGGAATCGGAAGGGGTTCTGGAATGTAATGGGTCACATCCCTCATCGGGCGGGCGGTTATTGTTATCAACCTCCTGAAGTCTTTGCCAAACGGGCCACAGCACTGTGGGGGGTGGGGGGAGTACATGGGATTTGGGTAAACTATTATAGATTCAAATGAGAACAATTTCAACTTAGGGTTCTCTCTTGGCCGCATCTGATTCTACATCGTCCATCGAGTATCAACTTCATGTTCATACCACACTTCCGCCATATGCATCAGAACTAATATTCGTGAAGACGAGTATTGGGTTAGGGGCTGCCTGCTTCTTTCTCAGTGAGCTTCTTTTTGGTCAATATATCGTGGGCATAGCGAGTTGGAGCTTGGAAATTGTCCGGAAGTGTCAACCAGTCGGTAACTGGTAGTAGTTCACCCAGGGCGGTTTATCCGGCGTACAGCATGCGGTGGATCTACCACGTCGATCTCCCGTCATTCAATTCTGCCCATCCCCCTCGCCACTTCATCCTGCGATTCTTGTCCTTGCCCAGCTTTGGATTTGAAATATGCTGCACTAAAATTTTGTTGAAAACAAATGGCTTTTCACAGAAGTCCCTGACGACAAGATTGTATAGTAATGTCTGGGAGAACTACTGGGTAGGACCTAGACAGTGTTTCGAGGTCCGCACCTAGATGGACGGTCTCCAAAACCGGCCTCAACGACCGAGGGTCATGGGACAATCAAGAACCACCATTTACTAGCATACAAAGATGCGCGTTTATGGACCCTAGTGTGGAGCTGTCATTTTAATTTCGCGTCGTTGACCCGAGGCTTCGAAGGCGAACACTCAAGCGTCGCGGCGGAAAACCCGAAGATCCCTGGCAGTTTTTTTGGCACCTTCAAGGCATACTTCTATAGAAGCCCTCACCTTGGTACGAACGCAACGAGCCTCGAGGTCTTGTTCTTGCGTGTCTTGTTTGCAATATCCGGTGGTGCAAAATGGCGTCTTCGTTCCTGGTGCTTCTGGCCCTGGCCGCCTCTGGCTCTTGGGCGAGTTGCGTGTCCAACACTGGCAGCGGTTTGGTTCGTCATGATATAAACGCGACTGCTCCAGCTGCGGGAGCATGCACCGACCCGACCACGGCGCCCGTCGTCGATCTGGATTATGCTCTCTACGCGCCTCGGATCACCACTTCGCCGGGTGCGCGGACATACTACAACTTCTCAAATATCCGATACGCAGCTCCCCCAGTCGGCTCCCTCCGCTTCCAGCTGCCTCAAGACCCGGTCAACAACCGCTCGGCCGGGGTCCAGGATGGCACCTATGGCAAGATCTGCCCGCAGTCCTACACGCCGTGGCAAAATTCCAAGTTCGTGACGGCTCCACCGGGCGAGCTGGAAAGCGAGGACTGCCTCTTCCTTGACGTTGTGGTTCCGGATTCGGTGTGGAATCAACGCTGCAACTCGTCCCACCCAGTCATGGTCTGGATCCACGGCGGTGGGTTCCAGATTGGTGCGAAATGGGGTGGTCCTATGACGAATCCTCTGGGCCTGCAGGACCGCAGTTTCGATGAGGGTGGAGAGGGTGTTATTTGGGTCGGGTTGAACTACCGGGTAAGGCTAATTTCCTCTCTTCATGATACACTTGCACACGCGGAGCTGACAATCGCGATACAGCTCGGTGCGCTAGGTTGGCTCCAAGGCGAATCATTCACCTCGGCCGGAGGAGTGCCCAATGTCGGGTTCCAAGACCAGCGCAAGGCACTCGAATGGGTACAAGACCACATCCATCTCTTCGGCGGGGACGCATCTCGCGTCACGGTCATGGGCGAATCCGCCGGCGGCGGGTCCATTCTTCACCATATCACCGCGCACGGGGGAAGCAAGGACGCTCCGCAGTTCCAGAAGGCCATTCTGCAATCGCCAGCCTATGTCCCGCGCCCTTATCCCTCGCAAGCTGAGGACTCATTTTCCGTCTTCCTCGATGCTGCCAACGCCTCGAGCCTAGCAGACATCGTGGCCCTTGACACATACGACCTCCAGATCGCCAACAAGCTCTCCCAGTCCTCAGACTTTTACGGCACATTCCAATTCGGCCCAGCTCCGGACGGAGATTACGTGCCAGATCTTCCAGAGAAGCTGCTCTCGAGTGGCCAATTTCACAAGGGCGTTAAGGTGATGGTCGCGCACAACACCTTCGAGGGCCAGAAGTACACGGACCCGGCGGCCACCAACTCGTCCGCCTTCGACACCTACATGAGGCTCTACTTCCCCGAGATACCCGACGCCGTCCTCGAGGAGCTGTCCACCGCGGTATACCCGGCCGTGTACAACGACAGCACCCTCCCGTGGACGACACCCTTCGACCGGCTCATGACTGCCGTCGCCGACCTCACCTTCACGTGCCACGCGTACTTTGTGGGCGAGGCCCTCGGCACAGGGCTTCGGGCCAACGAGAGCAGCGCGGCCGCCGCGTACTCGTACCTGTTTAGCGTGCCGCCGGGGACGCACACCCTGGATGTCAACTATTCGTTCTATATCAACAGCACCTGGAGCACGCTCGTGACGAACGCGACTTTGGCGGGGATTCTGCAGGGGTATCTCACGACTTTTGCGGAGGCTGGGGATCCCAACCGCGAGGGGCTGCCCGCGTTTCCTGTCTATGGTGGTGGCTTTGCGGATCTGAATCTGAACGCGACGTTCGTGGACGTGGTTAAGGACCCGGCTGCTAATTCGAGGTGTGATTGGTGGAGGGAGGCTTCATATTCTTGATTGCGATGGGCAGAAAGTGGTATGAGACCGTGGCTTATGTAAATACAGAATTCAGTATTGCTATTGTAGCCATACAATGTTGAAACCTCTGCGGAATTGCGGAACTTTTCTTTTCTGAGAGAAAATCCTTTGAGAAAAGTTGGGAAGGCTGGGAGTCTGATTGATATGGAAAACGGAGATTCGTACAACCTAAAAAGGAGGGCGGACAACTAAATTTTATATTTTTTAAATTTATTAGTAAAAAGTATAAGAATAAAATATATAATAATTTTACATTATTAATTAATACTTATTTAAGTATATACTAAAAGGTTAAGGTTATTAAAAATATTTCTTATATTTTTTAAAAAAAATAATATTATTAAAATACTATTTTTAAGACAGCAGTCTCAATTACTACTAGCAAATTATGCCACTCCACAAAAAAACATTAACAATCAAGCACACTACTTAATTGCTTCTAGCAGTATATAAGCTCCATACCGTCACAACCCCCCCTAAGGCCTTCTAAAGCGCTAGGCGATTAAGGACATAAATTATGGTTCGAGACAGCTAATCAGGTACTAAATCGGCTTACAAGCTTATAGAATACCTGAAATCTCAACGGGACGGACTTTAGTTCAATAAAGCTACTTCGTCAGAGCAAACGGCCCTTCGTAGCACCGCAACCAAAGCTTTCATCCGCCTAACACCCCGTATTATTGATTTCGAACGTAGGGGCTCGAACCCACGCCCTTATGCTTAATTGTTAAGACGGCAGTCTCAATTACTGCTAGCGAATTGTACCGCTCCGCTAAAAGACATTAACAATCAAGCACGCTACTTGATTACTTCTAGCAGTATATAAGCTCCGTACCGTCACAATTTTATATTAACTAGTATAACTACTTTTATACTAGAGTAATATTTATAAAAATAATACTCTTAAATAGGGAAAATTCTAAACTCTATTCTGGATTATAATTATTAACTTCGAATTAAATGTAAATTAAAGCTAAAATTAAATTTAAGAAATTAAATACTTATATATATACTTAAAGATTCTTTTATTTATTATTTTAAAAATATTAATTAAAATAATATAAGGCTATAAATAGTATAGGAATATTATATAAAT
>JBBWSL010000306.1:0-16554 GCA_038088545.1 Diaporthe humulicola | reverse complement strand
TATACTAAATTAATTTAAAGGAAAATAACTTATAAATATAAGTATTAAGAGTTAATAATATAGGAAATATAGGGAAAGTAAAAAAAAGGGGTTATAATTAATATACTTAAGGTTTAGCTAATTATAATAGAAAAAAGGAAGTAATTAGTATACTTAATATTTAGCTAATAAGACAGACCTTACATCGAATAGCAATAAGGCACAAAGTAACTATAAAGTATTATTAATTTACAACTATGTTTGCCTAACTAAATAAGAGGGAAAGGGAAAGAGTCTATTGTCGAAGCTTCTGAATGGTTTTGAGGCTAGTTAGGCAGATAAGATAAGCCCAGTGCACAGGCCCACTGTAGCCACTACAGTAAGAACTACTTGCGTTCAGCCCACAGCCCTAATAGCTAATTATTAAAGTATAAAAATATAAAGTTTTACTATTAATTATATACTTAAAGTTTAGTAATTAAAAATAAAACTTAGTAATTTAAAGTAATACTAAAATTTATATAATAAGTAAATAAGACTTAATATATTTATTAGCTAATAAATATTAACTAATAAAAATTAAGTATTACTTTATATATATAATTACTAAGGCTATATAATATAAGGAAATAATAACTTAATTTTATATATATAAGGAATTTAGTATATATAATTAAGTTTAGAGTTATAATAAGTAATAATTATAATTAATAATTAGTATTTTAATTTTTATTATAATAAAGTATTATATAAACTAGTATTAAGGTTTTTAATAACATAAGCTAGTATAGGCAGGCCTTAGTATTAAAAATCTTAAAATAGCTATATTAGAAATAATAATAATTATTAAATTATTTTCCTTATAATAAGAGAAATTATAGCTACTATTTAGTAGAGTATATAGTATAGTTAGGTAATTAGGTATATATTTAATTAGTTATAGAAGGGAGGAAGTCCTATTTATAGGGCACTATAGTAAGAGCTATAGGTAAGCTATAGCTTATAGCCAGTATACCTTATCTAATCTATACTTATCTAATTAGGGTACCCCAGCGGTGCAAAAGTACCCCCAGTGGGCTACACTAAATAGCCCTATTATCTATCCTGAATATAGTAATAATTATAAATACTAGGAAATTCTTTTAAGAGAAAAACCTTTAAATAAAGTAATAAAATATAAATAAAAGGTAAGGCCTATTATACTAAAGCTAGATAATAGACTTAAATATTTATTCTACTTTATAAACCTACTTAATATTTAATATAAATACTAGAAGTACCTTAATATTTATTTATGTAAAAATAATTGCTACTTCTATATTACTAAATACATATTAATCCGTATTAAAAACTAACTAAGCTAGAATATAAGTAAGGAATATA
Organism: Diaporthe humulicola; assembly: GCA_038088545.1. Taxonomy (NCBI): domain Eukaryota; kingdom Fungi; phylum Ascomycota; class Sordariomycetes; order Diaporthales; family Diaporthaceae; genus Diaporthe; species Diaporthe humulicola. The sequence continues at coordinate 15,192 of JBBWSL010000306.1, read as the reverse complement.
AGGTAGGTAAAAAATATATTAAGATAAAGGGTAGTTATTTAGTAAAAAGAAGGGATAATATATAATAAAATATATATAGTTTTACCTAGCTAAGGTAAGCCCGGAATCTATAAAACTAGATAAAGAAAGGTATAGAATATATAGTTAATTATATAAAGAATAATATATATAGTAATAAAAAAGTAAATAAAATTAATAAAGATAAAAATAAGGTCCCTATTATAGAAACCCTAAATATATATAATAAGGATAGTAAAAAGTTTTTAATTTTTTTATTAGTCTATTCCTAAGGGTAGTAGCTAAGGTTATTATAATAATAAGCCCTAATCCCTATTAAAGCCCCTACTTATATCCTTTTAAAAGTTCTAATTAAAGATATTACTTTTTTAACTAGTTAAATTAAAACTATAAATAAATAGCTATGTACTATATAGGAAGATAGGGCTAAGATATTAATAAAAGCTAATTAGTAGTTATAGTTTCTTAAGTATAAATAGTAATTATAGTAACTTAAAAAAAAGGGCTATACTAATACTAAGGTAATTATATACCTTAGTTAAAGCCTAGGTACTATTATATAGTAGTAAAGGAAAATAAAATAGCTAGTTAGATATATAGATAGTGCTATTTCTAAATTATAGAGCAGATCCCATACCTAAAAACCAAATTATAACTAGATATTATCCTAGCCCCTTAAGCAGTACCATACTAGATAGTTTTCCTAACTATTAGAGCTATTAGTATTAATCCAGTCCTAAAATACTTAGTATTATATATTATCCCCCTTATATAAATTCTATAAGTACTCCTAAATATATAGCTAAATAAGCTAATACCCTAATTATTATAATAAATAATAGGGCTTATACATAAGCTATTAAGTTTAATTTTTAGGCCCTACTTACTTATACCCATATAAATAAGTAAATAGGTAAGTTAGGGTAAGGTAATAATATTAATATCCTATAAAGCCTAGTATACTGCGTACTAGTAGCTTATATATAGTAGCGCCCTATACCTAGCCTATTAATAGTTTAAATAATAATACAACTTAATTTCTTAGCCTAAATACTAGGTAATATTATTTATATTTTATACCTCTAATAAAATATTTAAAGTTATAATTAATTTAAACTACTTATTCTAAAATAGAATATTAGAATTAATTAAAATACTATACTATTAGGAACCTACTTTTTATATACCTTAGCTAAATTAGTCCTACCCCTATATACTATAAACTACCCCCTACTAAGCTAATAAAAAAAAGGTAGCCCTATTAAAAATAGCTAATAAAAAGAAATTTAAAAAAGTATTAACCTTTACTATACATAGTAGGTTAGGGCTACTTAAAAAGCTATTAGTAATACCCCTACTAAATACTATTAAGGTTAACTAACTCTCTCTAATATAGCCCCAGCTTTTTATAAAAAATATATATATAAAGCTATTTATAAATACCTAGAAAAGGTACTATTAATTTATATTATTTATAAATACTATCTTTAACTAATATAATAACTACCCCTAGGCCTAAATACTTATTAAAGTATATACCTTCTTTTAGAATTTTATACTAAATAGTTTTAATAATAAATAATCCTATATTAAGGGTAATAATATTATAGATATTATATTAAGTTAGATAAAAGATATATTTATAAGCTAATATAAAGTAACCTAAAATACCTTAGCTATATTTAAGAATATAAAAACCTAAATAAAAAAGAGGAATAATTAAAAAGTAGTAGCTATAATATAAACTAATAAAAAAAAAAGGCCTAAAAAGGTACCTTTAATTTATTTATTTATAAACCTTATAGCCCTCTTTATTATTATATATTCCAATTAAAGATAGTAATATTAAGTAGCATACTTAGGCCTTAACTAAATAATAGGGCTATAAGATAACTTAAAAGTTAAGGATAAGTTCTAAAAGGGCATTATTAGTAAAAATTTTAATATTTTCTAGCTTAAGGAACCGCATAAATCAGAACTCCTATTTATTATTAACTATATATTACTATTTAATAAAAACTTTACTAGTACTAAAAAAGATATCCAGCCATACCTCCCAGCCTAGGCTATAGGATTAAACCTATACCTAATTAAAAAACCCTCTAATAGTAAGGAAGGCTTTACTAATAAGGGTCCTTTTAGGTAAAGTAGTAGGATAGCTATACCTAATAGTAATATTAATAATTCTATTATTAAGGTAACTAGTAATAAAAAGGGAAACCTATTATAAGATAATAAGATTATATTGGACCTTAAAAGATACCTAGAGTATAATATTATAATAGTAAGTAAGAAAAAATTTTAAAATTAGCTTTTTAAGAAGCTAGTACTATATAATAGTAATAATATCCTCCTACTATAGTATAAGTACTAGGCTAAGTTAGTTAATAATATAGTATATTATATAGAGTAAGTAACTATATAGTCCCTTTTCCTCTAAAGCCTATATAGGCTTTATAACTTATTTAGCTTAGCAATATATTTTAAATTAGTAGCTATATTTATATTAATAGATATTAATAATAGTAAGATATAGCTAGTAGATAAAAAGCTAAGGGGCAGAATTTAGAAGTTAAAAAGGATACCTAATTATAAGCCCCTATTTAAGATTAAAGAATAGCTTATTTCCTTATTCTTAAATAAGAGTAGGTATAAGCTTATTAAAAAGGGCCTTAATATATAAATAGGTACCTTTTATAAGATAATTTAGTACCTAGTTTTTAATTAGTATATATAAAATACTATATAGTTTAATACTTTCTATACTAATATCCTTATCTAGAGAGCTAATAAGATAGGCCTTATACTTACCTCTTTACCTTTAGTAATTTAGCTAGTAAATAAGGTAAAGGTTATACTTTTAAAGCTAATAAAATAGTAATTATAAAAGGCAGTCCTTATACTAAGGCTAGAAAAGCCCTTACTTATAAACTAGTAGTCTTATATTGCAAATTAATTCTTATAAAATTAAGTAGCTTATAATTCCTATCCTAAACTAATTTAAGTAAAGTTACCCCTAAGTAGTAATTAGGTAGCCTATTTAGAAACCTATAAAATAATTTAGAAGCTTTTAAGGGACTTAAAAAAACCTTCCCTTATAATTTATAAAAATATATTTTTAACCTTTATTAGCTAGCTAAACCTATAACTATACTTATTACTAGGTTCCTTAAGTAGCTTAGTATTATACTTACCTTATAAAGTATTTTATATAATTTATAATAAGTTAATCTTATTAATTAAAATACTTATAATTAAAGTAATCTTAAATTTATTTAAGGGGTAGTTAGCTAAGAGGGCTTATAGCCCTAATATACGTAATACTAAGTTCCTAAGGCTTACTAGCCTAGTTAAGCAGGATCTTATTAAGGGGATTATAATAGATATTACCCTTAACTATAACTAGCTATAGAAAAACCTAGAGGCTACTATTTAGTTATTAGGTAAATTAGTATTAATATTAGCTAAGGAGAAGTAAGTATAAATTTATAAGTAAATAAAAAAGTAGCTTATAAATATAGGCAAAGAGGTATATATATAAATATAATAGGCTATTATAAATACTATTAAGGTATATTTAAATAGAATATACTAAAAGATAATTATAAAAATTTAGGCCCTTATTAATATACTTAGTAAGTAATTAGTAGAGATATTTTAAATAAATATTAAGCTTTAGGCCCTTTAAGTAGCTTTTAATAAGCTAAAGGGAAATATAGCTACTTATAAGTAAGCCCTACTTAAGGCTACCCTATTATTAGGATATAATAAGTACTTAATAAAATACTACTCTATACTAGAAGGCTTAAAATAAAGGGACTATAAAGCTGCTTTTATTTATACTAGCTAATTCTATATTACCTATATAAGGGATTAGGAATAAAGTACTAAGCCCAATATTACTATCTTTATTAGTATAATAAAATAATTTCTAGGTTTTAAGAGTAAGTATTTCTTAATAGTACTTAATTATATTTATAGCTTAGAGTATAACTATTTATTTTAGTATAATACTATATAAACTAGCTTAATAGCTAAGCTTAGATAATAGTAATATATACTAATAAAAAGTAGTATTAGGTTAATATTTAGAAAGTACTATTATTAACCTAGGATATAATATAATACCTAGCTAAACTTATAGGGTATTACTTTATTTATACCTATTATTATTTATAATTATATATATAAGCCTATATAGTCCCTACAGGGCTCCTACTTACCCCGGCTATCCTAGTTACTTATTTACCCATACTTAGTTTAGTATTATTAGTACCTAGTTAGTACCTGATAAAGGGGTAGTATACTTAAGCCAGGCTAGTAAGGCCTATTTATAGCATAGTATGCATAATATACTATATAGGTATAACCTATTTATAATTTAATACTTATTTAATATTTAATAAGTTTATTTTAAAGTCTTAATTTAAGCTAAATTATAAATAAGTATATAATCTTAAGTATCCTAGCTTATTTTCTATAAGGTTATCTTTCCTAGAGTATATTTATTAATTTATACTATTAGAAGTTAATATTAATAATAAAATCTTTAGTAATAGGTAGGCTAATAGGGTAGCTAAATATAAGGCTATATAGCTAATTAATTATTTTAATTCTAATATATAATATAGCTATATAGAGTAAATAAACTTAATAATAATAGCCCTATCTATTATAATAAACTATTAACTATCTTTATATTTAGTAGGTATATTTTTCTAAATAGTAGCCTTTTTTTTTAAAATTACTAATTAGAATACTATTATTTAAATTAATAGACTGTAGAAGGTAGCTTACTTAAGGTAGGGCTATTATAGCTACTAATCTATTAGTGTATACTATTTACTTTACTTATCCCTACAGCCTAGGGCCGGATCTAGCTAGCTATTATATAGGATAAATATATTATTATATAGGAGCTTATAAATTGCTATAGCCTTTATACTCTTAAATATATACTAATCCCTTATAAGAATAAATATAAGTAAGTAGGTATATTAGTAAGGGGTCTAATTAGTAGTTTATCTATTATAAAGGGGGAGGGGGGCTTAAAAAGATATACTACTTAAGTAAACTTTAGCTATATTAAGTATAAATATATAGTAAAATAATAAATAGTTAACCTATAGGAGTTAATACTAATAGCTATATTTTGTATATCTTACCTAGCTTATTCCTATATCTTATTTTTATTTATTTACTTATAAAATTACTATACTAAGTTATTATTTAACTTATTAGAATAAACTCCTACTTATCTTAAAACCCTTATTTATCCTAATACTATCTATCCTAATACTCTTTATAGTAAATACCTCCTAAGCTAGGCTTAGCCCTATTTATACTACCCTAAAGCTAAATTAAATTAGGAATTAAAAGCCTAATAAATTAACCCTAATAAGGTATATATTAATATAAAAGGCTTACTTTTTTTATTAAAAGGCTAATACTAAGGTATCCCTATATATTAAATATAAAAACTAGTTCTTTATATACTTATTAAAGTAAAGGCCTAGTAAGGCCTTTAAGGATATAATTAAGAGGCTATATTAGGAAATATTAGCTACTCCTCTTAATAACCTAAAATACCCCCTACCTATAAATTATATTATATATTTATCTACCTAGGTATTATAATACTAGTAATTTAATTAATAAAGAAATAGTAGTAGATAATATTACCTCTTAAGATCTAGTACTTAATAGATATAGTAGATATTCTATATAAAAAATAGTTTATTAAAAACCCTAAAATTCCTATCTAATATATCCCTTAGGCCTAGTAAAAGTAACTTATTAATTAGCCTTAAGCTTTTTAAGCTACTAATACAATTTAATTCTATAACCTAAGCTACTTAATATATACTTAGCTTACTAATATACCCTAGCTTATTTATAATTCTTATTACAGCTATATACCCTATCTTAATAGCGCTATTTAGTAAATTTATTTAGCTAAGCTTACCCAAATACTATAATTTATTTAGTAAAATATTAAATAGGTAGTCCCTAGGCCTATATAAACTTAGTTTATTTAATAAAAATCTATAGGTATACTGGAAATATAAGATAATAATTTTTAATTTACTTTATCTAATAATTCGGGTATTTATAAATTAGATAGTTATAACTTAATAGATTATAGCCTAGATAATTATAACCTAGATAATAATAAGCTGGATAATTATAACTTGGATAAAATAGAATATAAAAATAATATTAAATTATCCTCTAGTATATTCTCTTAGTAAAATACTACCTCCTCCTATAGTAGTAGTATTAATAATATAGAGGCCTATTATTATATCCTAGAGGCTAACCTAAAAGCCCCCCTACCTACCCCCCTAATAAATATAATAAACCTATCTATAATATCCCCCTTTTATTATACTAGTAGCCTTAAAGCTACTATAGTAAATCTTACTAAAAGCTCTATATTATACTTACTTTAGGATAACTAACCCCTTTTTTAGGTTTTTTTTAAGAAAATAACCTATTTATTATTACCTTATATTAAAATAAGATCTTATTATTAATAGTATTATAAACTGGGTAAGTATTAGATTACTTTTAAGGGTATAGCCTTTTAAGCTAACCCTTAAAGGTCTAACTTTATATAAAGTTTAAGGGAATTTAGTGCTTATAATCCCTATAGCTTATTAGTAAGTAATATAAATTCCTAGAATCTAATATTAGCTAAGGCTATAATAGAGAATAAAATAATTTACTATCCTTTTAAGCTTATAATACTATAAGCTACTTAAAAATACTTAATTAATATATAAAAGGAAATTATTAATTTACCCCTATAAATACTTTTTAAGTTAAACTTTAAAATCTCTATTTATAAAGTTAACCTATATTATAATATAAAAGTAATTAAGTAGAAGTAAGGCTAGGCTAGAAGGAGTATATAGTAAGAATAATTAGAGCTATAATATATTTATATTATTTATATATCCCTATCTCTTATTAGTAGTAATAATATTAAAACCTATTTAACTTAATATTATTAAATTTATATTCAGAGTTATAAGTAGTAATTATATCCCTACTTTTAGAATACTTTAAATATAAGCTAATAGCCTTATATACTTAGCAGAAGTTTATTTTATTTATAATTATTTTATTATAATCTATATACTAATTTAAAATTAGCCTAAAGGATAGTATTATTAATTTTAATATTAGATCTAACTTAAGTATTATTAGCTACTTTTTATTTAGTAAATTATCTACCTTATAACCCTTTATATTAAGCTTTATATAGTATAGCTAGATTATTATCTTTATTACTATATTATATTTATATTTAAAGTTATATTTTCTAAAATAAGATATATTATAGTTATATATATAAAACTAGTATTTTAGCTTAGGGATTTTATTAATATTAATTATAAAATCTATATTATATATATTATATGGATTATTTATAGGGGATATATATTTACTAATATAAAAATACTAGAACTTTTTTATAATCCTTTTTATAAATAAGAGGTTATTAATTTTATAGTATTTTAGTATTAGCTATATTATTATAGTTATTAGCCTATACCTAGGCCCTAGCCTTATTATAAGGTAATAATTTAGGTTATAAATAAATTAGAATTTTAATAAATCTTTTAGTTATAATTTAATATAATAATTAATATAAGGTAGTATTTTATAACCCTATAAACTTATTTAGCTAGGATACCTATATAAGAGGATAAATAGTACTTACCCTATTAAGTAAGAAGTTAGTATAACCCTCCTTATCCTATTAAATAATATAGTTATAATCTAAAGCTATTTTTACTATATTAATATAGTTAATTAATTAAATATTTAGGGCTAATCTATCTAGGAAATCTAATATAGTAGATATATATATTATAAATAATATAGCCCTATAAGTTATAATATTAGTTAGGAAAGTATTATTTTATATTAGAAATATATACTTTAGCTATACCCCTATACCCTTAGTAATATTTTTAAAATAATTTATATACTCTTCTATTTTATAATAGAGCCCCTAGTTAATATAGCTCCTATTATAAAAAACTACCCTAAAATCCTTACTGTAATTAATTAAGTATTATATTTTAGTATTAAAAAATTCTAAGCTCTAACTAAAGGTATATATAAAAATCTATTTACCTATTTTAGGGAAGAGAAAGAACTTATATTAGCTATTTTTAATTTTAAAGATAAGGTTTTACTTTATATTTAAAAAGTCTAGTATTAACTTCTCTATATTAAACTATATAAAAAGCTTACTAATATTATTATACTAGTAATTCTATAATATAAGTTAATATTAGATAAATTTTCCTATTTTCTTATTAATAAAATAACTCTTATTAATTATACTTATATTTTAAATTAGTATTAAATAGGAAAAAGTAGGAAATATAATATACTTAGGATTTATTCCTAGTAGAAAAGTAATTAGCTATTTACTATTTTATTATTTTTATTAAAATAAACTACTTAAACCTAAATACCCTATTAGTTTATATTATTAATATTAATAGGTAAAAAGGTTTATTTAATATATATTATATTATTACTTTTATTATTTATTACTATAAATAATAGCTACTTTTTCCTATTATAGGTAGTAATATATAATTTATTAAATTCCTTTTAAACCTTAACCTATTAAAGTAAGTCCCTATTAATTAATAATTTAGAAATATAAATTATAGCTACCTAGCCTTTACTAATTTACTTTTATTAAATAATATTTAATTCCTCCTCCTATACCTCCTTTATAATAGAAAAATAGTAAGTAATATATTTAGTTAAATTATAATATTTCTTTTTAAAATTAACCTTATCCTTTTTCTTATAAAGGTAGTATAAATATATTAGGATAACTATTTTAATATTTATATTATTTTCTTATATATAAGTAAGAGCTATTTTATAGAAAAAGCTAAAGTATATCCTTATAACCTTATTTATTATTACTATTATTATTCTTACTTTACTAAAAGACTTATTTAGGGCCTTAAGAAGTACTTAGGTACTTAGTAAGTACTCTAGGATATCCCTATTTTAGATACTTATATACTAAAAGAAAATTATTTTAAGGGGAATTATATTATCCTTCTTAAGTATTACTTAGCTAATAATAAAATTCTCCTCTCTTAACCCTTACTTATAGTAAGTAATAGATATATATATAGGGAACTTAAATATATTTTTATTAGCCTAATTATTTTACTTAGGATTATTTATCTTTATATAAAGTATAATCCAGGCTAGCTAAGGTTTTATCTTTAAAATAATTTTACTATTCTCTCTTTCCTATTTATTATATTTAAAGTAGTAAATAGCTAACTTTAAATTAAATAACTTAAAATTCTAGCTAAGAGTACTTAATATACTATTAATATAAACTACTTACTTATATAAAGTAAAGGGATAAACCTAAAAGTAAATTTATAATAATTAGGGTAAGTTAATTAGGGCTAACTTATATTTATATACTATTACTACTCTATTTATAAGATATTTATAAATATTTATATTATAATATTACTAATTAAATAAAACCTATTTTATAAGGATATAAAAAAGGAAAAAAAATAAAAAATAAATAATATAATAATTAATATTATATAGTATATTATATCTTAATATTTCCCTTATTATATATACTCCAGCCCTATATATATTTTTTATACCTTACTTAGGGGGCTTAGCTCTACTATAGGCTACCTAAGGCTACTCTTAACTTAAGTAGGTTATAGCTAAATTAGTATTAAAAGGCTAGTATATAAACTTTACTATTCCTAATATAGAATAAGTATTTTTAAGTTTTAAACTATATTCTATATATAATTACTAACTACTTTTTAGCCTATACCTAGTTTAGAGAATATATAGGATATTAGTTTTTATATAAGGGAGTAAGGGTTAAAATAGATTATTATTTAAGTATATTACTTTACTAAGTTTATAACCCTATAAAGTAATAGGGGTTTAATAAGCTTATAAAAATATTAAGCTTAGGAAAGTAAGGGGTATATTTTCTATTATTAATAATACTAGGCTATATAAATATCATAATTATATATATAGTATAATAGCCTCTTTTAGTATATACTTTACTTTCCTTAAAAAAGTAAGGAAATTTTATTAATTTAGTAGTAATTAATTTAAAAGAATACTTAAAAATACTATAAAGATTATTAATAATTAGAAAGAGTTTAATAAAAAGTATAAATCTTTTCTTAATAACCTTACTAAACTCCTTTTATAGATAAAAGAGAAAGGTAATACTAAGTTTATAGATAAGTTTGTAATAAACTTATTAAAGCTAGGCTTTATAATAGATTTAGATAATTTTTATTTTTAAATACTAATAAGTTATAATAATAAAAAATAGCAGATTATTAGATTTAATAAGCTACTTTAGGTTTAGTAGTTTTTTATTAATATTAATAAAGCTAACCCCCCTAATAACCTAATACCTCCTATTATACTATAGCTTGGCTCTATAAGCTTAAAGGATAATAATAATAATATAGATAAGTATATAGAATAATAAGGATAGGTATAACTATAATAAAATACTATATAGTATTTTACTCTTACTATACTTACTAAAATAAATTTTAATATAAAAAAGTAGTATTTTATATCCCTAAATAAAATAATAATATATAAGCTATAAATATTATATATACCCTTAGGCTTTATTTTTTATATAGACTATTTATATCCTAAAATAATTCTTCCTATAATAGCCCTTAAAAATAATATTAAAAATTATAAATTAATTATATAGTACTTCTATAAAAATTTATTTAAAAATAAAATAATACTTATCTACTTCCTTATAATTTATAATAAGGGATTTACTAGTATTAAGAAGATATTATAAAAATATAAATAAAAGGGTATATAATCCTACTTTTATTAGGCCCTAATAGTGAAAATACTAATAATTTATAATAGTTTTTAATAAAGATAATTTAATATTAAACTAATAGGCTATAGCTAAATTAAACTTAAGTATAAAAACTTAATATAAAAACTTATATTTTAAATAAGAGAAATTATAATAATAGAATAAACTAGGCCTATAATAGTAAAAATATACTTATATAATTCAGGCTAATAATAGGATTATACTATATAAGCTTTTTTTAATAGCCTCTTATATTTTTACTTAGCTAAAATTAAATAATAAGAATTAAGTAATTATTTATACCTATTTAAATTATTAATATCCTAAGTTTAATTACTACCCTCTTTTTAAAGGCTAAATAATTAAATATTTTATATTATATAGTATATATCTTATAAATAAGTATAAGGTTCTTAAATAATTTAAGTTTAAAACTAAGTATTTTATAACTAAAATATAGGCTCTTAAACTAATATAATATAGCTAGTACTTAATAAATATTTAACTAAATTTAAAGATAATAATAATACTCTTATTAATAAGCCTACCCTAAAAAAACCTAAAAACTTTATTAGTAAAAAATTATTAAAAAAAAAGTTAAAACTAAGTAATAGCTTACTTAACTATAATAATTATTCCCTTTAACCCCTTAAAAAACTTTAAAATAAATACTTTAAATATAGTTTACTTATTTAAAGTAAGTATTTTTGGAATATATATAAAAAAGGTAATCTTATTTAAGCCCTTAAGTATAATAATTTAAAAAAGTAGTAAACTACCTATACCTCTTAAGCTACTAAGTATACCTTAAATATAATAATACTTAGGTAGGATTATAATACCTATACTTATAATATAGCTAGTTAGGTAAGGTAAGAAAACCCTAATAAAGAAAAGGATATAATAAAGTAAGTACTACCTTCTACCTTAGTATTAATATATTATCCTTTAATAGATATCCCTAATACTATAAATACACTCCTTTTAGCTATAAAAAAGGGCTATAGATAATTACTTAAGTTATTAACTTTTAAAAAGGAATTATAGCTTCTATAACCTAAATCTATTATATTTATAATTCCCATCTATCTAAAAATCTCTTTTAAAAATAATAATTATATAATAGCCTTTTCCTTAAGCCTTATAATTAAATAAACTTCTATAGTACTATAAGCTCCTATAATTTAAGCTTTAAAGTCTTATATAGAAAGGCCTTTAACTAGAAAACCTTTTATAACTATAGGGTTTTACTAATATAAATAAGTAGGTATAAATAAATATTACTAATTATAAATTAAGGATTAAATATAGATATAGAGTAATAAATCTATAAAAGTTAATATCTATACAGCTATTATATAAAATAAACTAAATTATTCTATAATTCATAAATATAAATAAATTCTATCTTATAATTATTAAAAACATACTTATATAACTAAAAAGCATAATACTTATAACTTTAGATAGTTTTAAGCCCTAAAACTAGTAACTACCTACTATTTACTTACTATAAGATATATAGAAAAGCGCTAGTAATATTAGGATAGCTAATAAAAACAACAGCAGTAATAAAGATAATAATTATTTAAGAATTATATATAGTATTAAAAAGGGGGGGTAAAAGTTTATAAAAATAGTTTATAATAAATAGAAAGCGCCTATATAAGATAAAAATAGATATATTAAATAAGGCTCTAAAAGGTATATAGTTTTAAGTATATATACTTAATATATAAAAAGTTATACCCTATTTAGAGTAAATTACTCCTTTAAGGCTAAGTAGAAGTAATTTAAAATCTATATCTTAATAAGCCTTAATACTATAAAAAGCTAGTAATAATTATTAATAATATTAGTTAAGCCTAAATTAAATAATTTAATAATATCCTAAGTATTATTAATTTTAATTAATAAGTTTTAAAATTTAAAATATATAATTTTATTCCTATAGTTATATATAAAATATAAATACCACTTATTATTTATAATAAAAAGCAGGGGCAGGGTTATAAGTATACTCTTCTTAGTAAGAGTACTAAGATTTATTATACTTCGGATAAGTAATATATATAGATATCAGTAAATAGTATTAATAATTATACCTAGCTAGATAAAAGGATTCTATATTATATTAACTACTTTTATCTTAATAATACCTATAAATAAAACCTCTAAAAGTAATATATAGCTAGATAAGTTAATTAAGCATAAGTTACTATTAAGCTTATCTAAAATAGATTAAAAAGCTATATAAAGAGAGCTATTAGGTAATAAATTAATAGTTAAGGTAAAATTAATCTTCTTAAAAGTAGTCTTATTTTAATAAATACTAAAAAAAATATACTACTTCTTAAAATAACTTATACTACTACTTATATTACTATCTATACTACTACTTATATATATAAACTATACTAAAATAAATTTAATATTATCTCCTTAGCCCTACCGGAAAAGCTTCTATTAGGATATATAATAGGCACTAATAATAGCACTTATAATATTTTCTATACAGAAATAAACAGTTAGTTTATATAAGCTAATAATATCTCTTCTAAACTATATACTCTTATTATTTTACCTTTTATTAATAGGGTTATTAAAAGCCAGCTTAAGTAGTAGGTACTATACTTCTAAATTCCATACTACTTTATACCTAGGAAATTTTATAAATATATTAAATATATAGTAAATATCTAAAATTATCCCTAATTCCTTAAATACTATTTATTTCCTATTAAGACTATTAGAATACTTTATTTATAACTTCTTTAATTTATTAAGCTTATAATACCTTATAATAATAGCTACCTTATCTTATACTTTAGTAAAAATAAATAATACTTATAAGGAATAAATATCCTAAATAAACTTAATAAATTATTAAATATTAAGTAGAAAAGTATTTTAGCTAAAACTAATTTTAATATTTATAGGTTTTTTAAATCTTTAAAAGTTATAAGTTATTATAATAGGGCGGTACTTAGAACTTAGGCTTAATAATTAATAGCTCTTTTTTATAAGAAATATAAATTTTAGGATTAATTAATAATAAATATTTCTAAATATCTAGTTTAATTCTAAACCTAGAATAGTACTAAGTACTTATTTCTTTATTAAAGACTTAAAAATTATATTTTTAATACTAATTATATTTTCTATTCTAATTAGCTTATTATAGCTATTTAAGGGTATTAATAGTATTATATAATATAGTACTAATTAAGTAAAATACTTCTTCTATTATAGATAATATAAAGAGGTAAGTTAGAAGCTAACATATTAATAAAATTAAGGGCTATTTATATTAATAGGTTTTAATAATATATTAGGAAGGCTAAATATTATAAAGAAAAAAGTATTTATAATTATATTTAATATTATAATAGTTAATAGGGTAATATAAATAATAATTAAGATAAAATAAGGCTAGATTAGTAATAAGTATTAGTAAGCTTAATACACCCTCTAATTGCTACGGCACGCCAGTGGGTTGGAGGACCTCCATGCGGAGCATTGACACGGCTGGTCACGTGAGGAGACCAGTTGGGTGTGTTTACCATACAAACAGTCTCTCTATAGACGTAGCGATAGCAATACACATCATCGCACTTCACACAAACGCATACACGTCGTACCTGACCATAGCACTAATTTTATATATTTAGTATTAAAATTAGATAATATAAAGTAATTAAATTAATAAGTAAATTTAATTCTATTATAAAGTTAAATTTAAGAGCTATAAGTATATTTATTATATATATATTAATAAGTTTAATTAAAAAATAAAATAAAATAAAAGATCTAAATCTAAAAAATACCTTAAAAGGGACTATCTTAGCTTAAAAAGGATAATCTATATACTAGTATATAGCAGTACTTTATAAATACTTAAAAAGAGGGGGAAAGCTTATTCTTAGCCCTATATTTAAGCTTAGCAGCTTACTTAATAAAGTATTCATATTTCTTATAAGACCTTTTATCTTATAATATTTTATTAGTTTATAATTTATTAATTAATAGTTTTTTTTATTATAAATAAAATACCTTTTTTTTAAAGTTTTTTAATTATATACTATTTAAAAGTACTTTTTTAATAAATAAATTATTCCTTAAAAAGGGAAGTTTTATAAAAAAAGTTCTTATTAAAAGCTACTTTTATAAGGATAATTAGTAATATAATATTTATTTAAGTAATAAGTTAATAAATTCTTTTTAAAAAGAATTATAAAAATATCCTTTTTAAACTAAGGTTA
>JBBWSL010000305.1:0-16599 GCA_038088545.1 Diaporthe humulicola | reverse complement strand
AATATAGTTTTTACTCTTTATAAGAGAAAAATTATTAAGATTATAATTAATTATATTAGTATAATAGGAAGTAAATTTAATAACTATATTTAAGTAACTTATAATTAGTATAATAATATAGCTAGCTAATTTATTAAGGAGGTTTTTATCTAAATAGTATATATAAAAACCCTTTATAATTAGGTTAAAATTAGCTATAAGTTTAGTACTACTTATGCTTTTTTTAATATTTATATTAATAATTATTTTAATTAGAAGTAGATTATATTATACAAATTAAGAGTTCCCTTTTATTTAAGGTAATTACTATATCTTTTAGAAAGAGTATATTTTTAAGCTTAAGTCTTAGGGTATTACTTTAAAATAAGAAGTTATAGGTAGTTATTATAAGTATATTAGCTTAGCTATAATTAAATATATTAAGTAATACTTTTTACTTAGATATTATTTTATAGTTAAGGTAATATTTATAAAGGAGGGAAATTAAAGAGTTTATAACTATTATCTATATTTTATATATAATTAGTAAAATAGTAAGGTATTATATTAAGTTAAGAAGGAAGTAATTAAGGCTTTTATATAGAATATAAATATTAAGGCCCTAAATAAAATAGATAATATAGTAAATAAGATATTATCTAAAGTATTAAGTATAATTTTATAATAATTAAGTAAGTAATTATTTTTTAAGATTTAGCTTTAAGGTTTAGTAATACTTTTTTTATAATAATAAAAATAGTATAAGCTATAAAATAGGGTAGGATAGTTTTTATAATACTAGTAGACTTATAAATTAACTTATAAATTAACTTATAAATTTACTTTTAATTTAACTTATATATGAACTTATAAATTAACTCTTATTACCTATTTTGTGAGTATATTCTTACTAAAATAGGAAATATTTACTATAAAAAGTAGAAGGATTATTGAATAGGCAAGGTCAACCTTTGGTGACGACTATCTCGACGAGCGCAGCTTCCGCCTGATGCATTCTGACTGGTGGGACAAGTCAGCAGGCCTATATGAGTGTAAAGAGTCGAAGCTCAGGTTGCGGGCGTCGATTGCCCGCCAGATCATTCGAAGGATTGCAATAAACACTGGCGTGAAGGCTCATATCGTTGTTGTCAGTCATTGGGAGTTTTTGCCATACCTTGTGGAGGAAAAGGGTCCTATGTGGAAGAATGCTGAATGGCGCTCATATACTATGGGCTCGAATGACGCGGCTAGTTTGGCGCAGATCAATTTTTAAGGCTTCAAAAGCTGCCGTCCATTTCGTTATTTGCACATCTCTTGCATCTTGGTTAGTTGAATTAGAGTAGGAAATTCAAAGGTCTCGAGAAACAATTAGAGCCATTACTGAAAAAGAAAAGGTAACAGAAAGCTAAGCGAATGTTGAAAAATTGTGACATACGAGATAGTAGTGTTTTCTCCACTTTGTGTTCTGAATCGATGCATCAAATTTTCAATCTCCAGGATGCTCTTCGTCCAGATTCCCACTGTTGTCATTACATCTAAGATATCCAGCTCATTGGCACTCCATTTCATGTACTTTCTAGCGGTGCCTGATGAGGTCGGGTTTCCAGACTTTGCATAGATCTCAAACTTCAGGTTTGAAATTTCGTTCACCAACTGCTCACATTCTTGCTCGTCTACTAAGGATGTGTTAATGGCCATTGTGCCGTCAAGCCAGGATGTCGCAGGGTTGATCACCAGAACAGGACACCGACGTGACCAAAAGTCAGGCGTTGCCCCATATTGGAGACTACCTAAGTATCACTTTCTCTTGACACCTCCGCGGAGCAAATAAACCTTAATTGTTGACTTCCTCACCCAAAGTCGCATTTACCAATGATTTGGGCAAAGGGTGACCTAGTGGGTCTAAAACCTCTGTTGGAAATCGGTTGATTGAAAAAGCCTAGGTACATGAGAAATGTTCGCCTTGGCACCAAATTTATATAGGGTGCAACACCACGTGTGACCCACCCCTGGCATCCAACGATTACCCCTGAGAAGCTGAGAAGGCGTACATTGACTGCCGTGCATTGCCAATTCTGGCTCCGCCATCTTGCCAAGTGATGCGGTGAACATCTGGCACGCCCTTCAAGTTGTCAATATTTCTTGGCGTTCAGCTCAGATTGCTGCTCAACATAGCCAGTAAATCCAGCTTAGATAATGTAGGAAATTAGACCAAGCATCGAGTTTTTTATTCTTAGATAGAGGCTCCCAGTTCAATTTACTTCCGGGCTAATAATTGAATCAAGGAAGGGCCGGCTGGAATAAAGGGACGAGTGTGAATGGAAGACCCAGAAGTGTAACCTATAGACCGAAAAGTTAGGGATGCGTACAGGCGGGGTGTGAGATTCTCGAGAAGCTGTGTGCGCTGTCTGCGAAGAGAAATTGGATATGGGGGCCCCAGACAATCATCGCAGGGGCGGAGGCATTCCGCCGTCTCGCTTAACAAGACGTATCGTGCCACATACAGACATCACGAGGAAGGACGCCTCCCGTTGTGGTCGCAAGCTGTTTTCGATCCTGGCACGTGCTGGAGACAATGAGCGGAACAACACCACAGAATTCACCAATTGGGCCCTCTTCATGAACCTCAGAGTGTTGGCATTACGCGGCCCCTCGATTCATGACTGCTTGACGACTCGTGAAAGCAGTTCCCGAATACGGAGGCAGCTGTGCTGTGATCAAGATCAAGATGTCTCAACCATCAAAGAAATGATTGACTGAAAATATAAGACCAGATCGTAGGACACCATAGTCTTGCTGCTGCTTCTTATCACAGGCATCACTCTCACTGAATCTTACACTCGCTGTTCAAACATTACGAAAAAGCAACACGATGAAGCTCCTCTCAGCGTCCGCTGTCGCGTTGTCGACCATCCATCTAACGTCTGCACAAGAAGTCTACGACTACATTGTGGCTGGAAGCGGTCCCGGTGGCGGGCCTCTGGCTTGCAACTTGGCCAGGGCTGGCTACAAGACGCTTCTCCTGGAGGCAGGTGATGATCGCGCCGACGACCCAATCTGGAGGGACCTGGCCAACAATTACGCGGCACTTAACAGCCCTCTGGCTCGATGGGATTTCTTTGTCCAGCACTCTGAGGACCCTGGGGACCAGGCCAGATACGAGAGACAGACATACCGGACCAAGAACGGCTCCTTCTACACTGGCACTGAACCTCCGAATGGCGCAGAAAGACTTGGTATCTGGTACCCTCGAGGGACGTCCTTGGGCGGCTGCTCTATGAACAACGCAGCAATCTCGACTCTGCCTCCCGATGCTGACTGGGAAATCGTTGTCAACCGCACGGGCGACACGTCTTGGGCACCCGAGAACATTCGCCGCCATTTCATCAATATTGAGAGGAACGAATGGCTTCCTCGCGGCACCCCTGGCCACGGATTCGATGGATGGCTCAGGATCAACTCGCGCAATAACTCGTGGACCGACGAGCCCAACAATGTTCTGCGCATCATGCACGGCCTCGCAAATGCCACCAATCAAGACACAAACAACATTCCCGAGTTGGTCATTAGGGACGTCAACGGAGCCGAGCCTGATCGCGACCAGCAGACGGGTTTCTATGGCATGAGCTTGCACATTCACTCTGAAGGTCGCCGTTCAGGCCCAAACAGCTACATTCGCGACACCTTGAACGACCCGGCCAACTACCCCCTTACAGTCCAGCTGCAAAGCCTCGTCACCAAGGTTCTTTTCGATGAAAGCGGCGATGTGCCTGTCGCCAACGGCGTGGAGGTACTCCAGGGCGAAGCCGTGTACCGCGCTGATCCTCGGTGGACGGAGGAGAACAAGGGCACTTTGCAGCGATACATTGCCAAGCGCGAGGTCATCGTGTCGGGTGGAGCTTTCAACAGCCCTCAGATCCTCAAGCACTCCGGTGTTGGCCCTGCCGCTGAGCTGGAGAAGTTTGGTATAAAGGTTGTGAAGGATCTTCCGGGCGTCGGCGAGAACATGGCCGAGAACTACGAGGCCGGTGTTCTTGGACTTGCTGACGACGACATCAACCTCAACGCCTTCCAGACTGGCCTGCTTCTGCAGACACCTACCGAGACTGTCGACCGTAACATCCACGCCTGGTGCGGCGCATTCGCTCTTGAGGGCTTCTGGCCCGGTATGCCCAACCGCTACGGGCCCCGGCAGTACATGTGCGCCATGGCTCACATGCAGCCCAAGTCCCGTGCTGGCTACGTTCGCCTCAGGTCGTCCGACCCTACAGATACCCCTGAGATCAACTTCCGCTTCTGGGAGACTGGCGGTGAGGAGGACCTCCGGGAACTGGTTGATGCCGTCGGTATCATGCGCAGAGGTTTTAATGCCGCTGGCGCCCCCGTTACTCCTTGGAACGAGCTCCACCCTTGCCATGGCGATGCCACCACCTGTACGGACGAGGAACAACTCGATTACTTCCGTTACCAGTCCTTCGGCCACCATGCTACCTCTACCTGTGCCATCGGAGCCGCCAGCGACCCCATGGCCGTCGTCGACAGCAAGTTCCGCGTTCACGGCGTGAAGAACCTTCGTGTCGTTGATGCCTCGGTGTTCCCACACGTTCCTGGCGCGTTCCCTGTTCTTCCTACATACATTATTTCTGATAAGGCCTCGGAGGATATCATCAACACTGCTCGTGGCAATTAAGGAGAGCGTTTAAATGGGGTTTCTCGACGATTGAATGGTTTGACTTTATTTTGAGCGGCGGGACCATAGCCATATTGATTCAGAGATCGAATTTCTTTCAGTTACGCCTGCATATATCCTCAGCCATATAATCTACTCCAAAAACATTCTTTTCCAGATGCCAGTGACGAAATCTTTCATAGAAAAAGACTAGCGAAAAAAGGCGCACTTCGGAGATATTGAGCAAGCAATATTTATGACTCGAACGATACGGAACAGGTTCCGCCGTCTGCATCTGGCTTTTGAAGGTGTACGCCATGTCGAGGGTAAGTTTCAGAAGTT
Source organism: Diaporthe humulicola (assembly GCA_038088545.1). Taxonomy (NCBI): domain Eukaryota; kingdom Fungi; phylum Ascomycota; class Sordariomycetes; order Diaporthales; family Diaporthaceae; genus Diaporthe; species Diaporthe humulicola. Next base: position 11,609 of record JBBWSL010000305.1, on the reverse strand, counting down.
ACTACTTGTATCTGTCCTGCCAGAAAGGTGCCCATCATACCAACTCCACTACGGACCCAAGATATCAAGTAACAGGGAGACTCTGCCTTCCCAACTGGCGGGTCCACTTATGTTAAGTCTTACTTTCCAACTGATATTGCCCTTGCGGCACAAAAACTACAAACATAGAATCTGATAGTCCTCGCCTGCTTGCGCTCAATGTATGGATTCGGGACTGGGTGCGGCAGGCGCAATGCCCCACGAACTCGATTGGTTGGCCTGAAGCATTGCACACACCTTTCTATCTGGTCATACGCTAAACAACAATGCTAAGTCCCACAAATCTTTGGGAAACGGCGACACGGCGTGCGGGAATCCAGAGCTGTGCTGCCCGATCCCGAGGTGGTTGGATGAGGTCATTGCTCCCTCATCCGGAACGGAATACAAAGTCAATGAGCGACACTTGCCGTGTTTTTCATATCCTTTGATTATTGTTGCCTCTGCCGCTGATCACAATGGTACAATAAAGCTCTTCGTGCCTCAAAGGACATCCCATAACCGTGCCTAGGCTTAAATACCCCGTTGCACACCTCAGAAAGAGAATTGATGCAGCATCATCTATTACCAAGGCTTGGAACCAACAAGAAAATCTCAAGGTAAGAACTTCCCGATCTCGACTACATCTAAAACATAATATCATCATGTGCTCGAAAACATGGACATTTACACACCACGCCGCCTGTACGCATAGCGAGTGGAGGTGTTGGAGTTTCCAAATCTGTCCCAGGGATAAGCCTTGCGAGGATCGAGAAAGACCTTCAAACTTCTACAATTGTGGAAAAGTCAAGTTTGAGCCATGCCCATGCACTCAGTGTCACAGTGATTACTGGCAGTGTCCTGCTTCGGCCAAATGGTATCTCAAGAAGGAGCCCTTGGAAAACTGACAGAACAATTCGCATTTGATAACTCTTGGAGATTGGAAGACGATGACAACAAGTGTTGTTAGAAATGGCCGATCCAGTTATTCTGCATAGCGGCAGGCGTTGCACAGAGCGAGTCACTTTACTAATACTATAATCATTTGTTTTATGAATTATTCGGGCCTTTGATTTTGTTTGAGTCTAGCAAAGATTTTCGTGTAAAAGGGGCAGCAGAGCATGATGTAAGCCATGCCCTCCGTTTATGAAGCTGTGAAGCAGGTTGTTGTCTGCCAACATGGGTACTGCCCCAATGTCAGATGCCCCACTCCATCCCCACTATATGGCGCGTTTCGCGAAAAGACTATCAAGACACGACGTTCGTTGTTCCTTAAAAAAATGGCAGAAGCTTCAATTATATGAGGATCATAGAACAATTTATGCTCAGTCGATGCAACTATAGTTAACGTATGAAAAGCAGTAGTATGAGCGAGTCGGGTCGGAGATGGATGCATAATCACTTCGGTCTGGGGTTCAGATATTGAGCAAACCCCACGATAGGTTAGGCTACACATCCAGTGAACCTGCAGATTAGCTATCAGTGAACTTCCACAATATGCGCCTCCGTTGACGTGCAAAGTGGGATATCTGTCGTGGTTGTAACGTTGTCCAATTCGCCCTAGAACTTCATTGGTTTTGCGTGATTGACGGCGTTGAACACGTAATTGCTGCAGGGCTTGCGCGAGGGCGAAACCGGCATGAAATTTACGATAACAGCGCACTGCATTTCCGAGACAAAGTATAAAAAGAGGATTAACATTTTAAAACTTAGACGACAATTCAATACGGAGAAGTGTTGCTATTTCCCCTGCTTACGACCCCTCCTTCCCCACCCACCATTCACACAAATACACGCCAAGCATTTGTTGTGCTCGTTGGAATCAGCCAAGAAAAGAACTCCAGCACAAAATGACCGTGAAAGCTCGCCGTGTAGCAGTAATCGGTGCTGGCCCTTCAGGTGCCATCGCAGCAGATGCTCTGGCCAAGGAGCAAGCGTTCGAGACCATTAGAGTCTTCGACAGACGCCCTGTCATCGGAGGAACATGGTGAGCTTGACCGAGGGGACCTTTGCTGGTATTGGGTGTGCTGACATACATTCAGGGTGCACACTCCTCACTTGCCCCCTAGAATTCCCTCTTTGCGCGAGCTTCTAGAAGGCAAGGCCGACAAGGCTGTGTCAGTCCCGGCCGAGCTGCCCGCCGAAACCCCAAAGTCTGAGGTCGTGAACAGCCATCAGCTGCGCTACTCGGACTCGGCTCAGCACGAGCACTTGCATAGCAACATCATCCCTGAGATCATGAGCTATACCCAGGAGCCATTCCCGGACCAACTTTCGGAGCGAACCCTTCGACAGTACGGCCCCGGGGCCCCTTTCCGCCACCGAGAGACGATCAGGGGCTGGGTCGAGAACATCTTCGTCAGAAACGGGACGGAGAAATTCTTGGAGCTCGGAACCACGGTCGAAAGGGTCGTCAAGGAGGGTGACGAGTGGGTGCTGACGCTGCGAAAGGAAGGCCCAGGAAAGGATTATTGGTGGAGAGAATGGTTTGATGCGTTGGTAGTTGCAACTGGCCACTACAATATCCCTTGGTTCCCAGAGATACCCGGACTGGCCGAGTACGATGAACGGTTTCCAGGCAGGATCATACATAGCAAGCACTTCCGTGGCGCTGAGAAGTTCAGAGGAAAGGTGAGCATTTGCAATGTGGTTTCTCCAGTTCCCCAAGAAACCTACACACGAAAGACTAACGACTTTCAGCGGGTGGTCGTTGTCGGTGGGTCTGTCTCCTCACATGAGGTGCTTCACGAAATTCTGCCACAAGCACAGCACCCTGTGTATGCATCTATTCGGGGAGAGCCCATCGCTGCGTTTGGTTGGGCGCCATTCAAGCACCCGCATGTCGCGATCAGGAAGCAGATTAGCAGCCTTGACCCATTGACGGGCAAGGTCTCCTTTGCCGATGGCAGCGAGCTGAACGACGTCGACCACATCGTGTTTGGCACCGGATACACCTTTTCCTTGCCGTGGATCCCTCACGTGCAAGAACGAATCAGCAAGGCTTATCGTCGCCTACCCGGGGTTTACCAGCATACGTGGGATATTGAAGATCCGACTTTGACATTCGTTGGAATGGTAAGTTTAAAACCGGGTTCTGATCACAGTATCTGGCGGGCCACGGCTAATACCATATGTAATCACAGCTAGGGGGAGGATTCACGTTCCGTGTATATGAGTGGCAGGCCGTAGCCGTTGCTAGACACTTGGCGGGCCGAGGGAAACCTTTGCCCCTGGCGACTGAGCAACGTGAGTGGGAAGACCAAAGGGTTGCAAAGTTCAAGGGAGGAAAGGATTACTACTCTATTGCTCCCGACTACGGATCCTTCTTAGAGTTTCTCAGAAACATTGCAAGTGATCCCGAACCGGGGACCACGGGTCGAACATTGCCACCTTTTGACAAGAAGTGGCTTGATGTTTGGACGGGTATGGTGACGTACAAAATCCAAGGATTCGAGAGGGAAGCGAAAAGGGCTGAAGAGGAGTTGAGAAGAGCAAAGCCTCGACTATAGTATTGCTTTAGCTGGTTGGGGTGGAACCTGTTCTTTACTGGTACTTTGGCAACCTCGATTTGGAATCCAATCAATCATAAATAGTTCAGAGACGTGGCTGGAATAGGCTTTTGAGATTTCCTGTTATCAAGGTCTATGGATGTTTGATGACTGTTCCAGACAATGATACGCCTTACGTATGCGCTCTACATTCTTGTCTAACTAACGGCATGGATCTGATCTCTCAAGACATGATCAAGGTATCGAGCAGGATCCGAGACAGAAATCTCTGAGCCATGAGTGAACCGCAATTTATCAAATTCGGTCACTCCTCACTTGCCAGTGGGCCAGGTAAGGCCAAGGCAAACATTATAAATCTTGCCGGAGTCACACTTGCCAAACTAGGACATTACGAAGATCAGCAATTTTGTCTCCGCGAGGATAACGTTGCTAGTGAAGCCCAAGTGTCACGTACCTGGCCGTTGTAGCAGCAGAGTGCTCCAGCTGGGGCGTCACCTGGGCAGAGAGGGCCATAAGCATCCGCAGGGCAATCGGCGCGGGGCTCAAGATTGGTTGCCACGGGGCTGGCTGCAGCAAGTCCGATCAGGAAAATACCGATGGTGAAGCGCATTTTGGCGGATAGAGGTCTTGTGGTGATAGAACTAGGTTCATAAGGCTAAGGAGTATCGATGATCCAGACACAACAGGATCCTCTTGTGCGTATACCGTGCCAATGCTTCTCTTTTATAAGAAGAAGGCGAGTCGTTGGAGTTGACTTATCATTCAACCGCATTACCCGAGTGCGTGCCCTCATTAAGAATTGTTTATGGCATTTCTACTTGCATGATCAAATGACCAACCATGCCCAATCTTGGCCCGTTCGATGTAGGATTGTTTACTTGAATCGGTTATCGGACGTCACAATGCCGAGAATGGTCATCCGAACCCAGAATTGCCCCCTTTTCTGATTACTGATCACAAAGGAGACTTGAGCTTCAAGTCAGCGATGACATATCATTGAAGCTCCACATCTGCGGGAATATGGAGCCCTGGATGCATTGGAGGTTGCGGCCTTCTATATACGGAGCGATCTCCTTCTTGCCAGATGCACTCTTCGCCTGGTAAAGTACAGAGAGAACCAAGATGCTTTACGCGAGCCCTTGAGACTTGTTTGTCGCAACTTCAAGAAGCCTCTGACGAGCATACATACCTCGGAACTGGCTTCCCAAAACGCGCCAGGTCCGAGCAGGTTGCCACGGGGATACCCAGACAATCAAATAACTGGATAAAGCGGCCATACTTCTAGAACTGAAGAAGACCTGCGGGTAATCTATCATCCGGTAGTAAGTACTTCTGCATCAGTGATTGCAGCGTTCCTGAGTCGACAAGGTAAGCGACCTCCTCCGCAAAGCCGCCGCCCCCTGAGCCCCAGAGACCATGTCCTTGCCCTCACGCGCGGAGAGTACTTGCGTGCAGAGCGCGTTCGTCTTGAGGTAGTTGACGTAGGTGTCCGTGCCGATGACGAATGGATTCGCCGCCTGGGCTCCGGTCGCGGTGCCACGGTGCTCCAGCAGGTCAGCTTTGTAGAGGGCGTGGTCGGCGACGTTGTGGTTGGAGAGCAGGGTATCGACGCCCTTCTCACGCGCGATTTTAGCTAACTTGGTGACGGAGGCGACCTTCATGTCGCGCATGGCTGTCTCGCTCGGGTCGCCCGTACCACCCATGAAGCCCACCACGTGTTCTTCCCCTCCTGTCACGCTGTCGGTGACGGGGAAGGTGAGCGACAGAGTCCCGAGGGTGTGACCCGGGGTGAGGATGGTGTGGAAGGTCACACCACCGACGACAAGATCCTGGCCGTCGACGAGGGTCTCATTGCGTGCCGGGGGAGCGACGGTCTCGTTGGGCGAGAGGGCGGCTAAGGCGTCCCAAAAGGGCTCCGAGCCGTAGATCCGCGCGCCAAACGTATCCTGCAGATACTTTGCCCCGCCGTAGTGATCAAAGTGCTCGTGGGTGATGATTACGTGCTTGATGTCGCTGCCCGACAGGCCCACAGCTTCGAGCCCCGGGATTAGCACGCCCTCGACCTCGCCAGTGTTATCAAGCGCGTCAATGAGCACGACGCCCTCGGTCGTGTTGTAAGCCCACGCGGCCACGGCGCCCTGGCCGACGTAGTACAGGTTGTCGAAGGCGGCGAAGGGCTCGACATAGCCGGGCGTCAAGGAAAAGGTGCTTCGGTAGACCTGCTGTTGGATGCAGCTAGACTCAAAAAAGGGGTAGATACTGCCGCTGGCCGACAGTGCAGCCGCCTGGTTCAGAAGGGCGGTAACGTTGTCCTTCTGTTCGCCCGGGAACTCTGTCACGTTGAACCAGCCCACGAACGGGTTGTTGGGGTTAGGCTGCGCCATGGATCCCGAGAACAACGCGAACCATCCCAGGCACTGGGCGATGCCTCGACTCTTGGGGAACATTTCGAAGTTTATTGTATAAAGGATGGTGATTGTAGCTGGGACAAAACGATATGTGACAGGTCGAGCGCCAATGCAACAGCGGCCGTCGACATGAAATGTGTAGAGAAGGCTTTCTTCGCAAGATGATCACTTACACCAACGGGTTCTTGAGGATGCTGTTGAAGCATCCCGAGGTCTTTATACAGGATGCGTTGTCGCCATATCTGCATAGTATTTGCTCACGCTTCTTTACCTGCCTACCCCGATCTACTGATGGTTCACCTGTGCATTCTAGAGACACTACGCGTTGTCTGTTTGATTGTGATGGCCTGCAAATCCCCATAGAGCCTCGTCACCCAGTCTTGGCTGTTAAAAAAAAGTTGTCTGATCGCGCGCGGTAGATGGAAAAGGTAGAATGTGGTGCTGCTATGCTCGTAGCCCAGAAAACTGGGACAATGTGAGCGAATCACAGTTATCTGCCGGTACCGCTCCTGGGATGTATCATATTTTCGGTCTGTGGGTTCAAGACGACCCAAGTTCCGCTATTCCCCTCGCCTTGTCTTTTTGAGGACGAAGCCTTCTGACTGAATAGGAAATCGGCCGATTTCCGGGCCACGGCTGCCACACTGAAGTCACACTATATTCCAAAATCATTGTAAGCATGAGGTAAGTGAAGTGACTCGCGCCGCCCCCTGTCTCTGATCCCCTGGCCCCGACAGCCGCTGGGGCGTCATGGGGATGGTATCGACGCTGTGCCTGCCCCCTAAATTTGCCCTATCTGGATAAGGGGCACCCACATCGCAAAGTCAATCTCGGAGATGACCCGTTATGCGTGTACCTGGCCCAGAATGGAAAAGGAAAAGAGAAAGAAAGAGACAAAGAACTAAAGATACAATCAATTCAACAATTCTTCTTCCATCACATGATGACAGGCCATGTTTCCATTCAGTAAGGTCCCGTGGGGCCTTCCCCAACCGGCGAGCTCAGGTGTTGGCGTGCGCAAGAACACATACAACACTACACCCTGATGATTCTCGCGACGCGAGCAAAGTTGATCTCTCGTCTTTATGAGCGTAAAAGTGAGGTCCAATGGCAGCTCCTCGCATTCTGTTCTCTCGCTGTCTTCATTCTGCGAGGAGATCAGGATAGGTAGTTAGTTAGGTATCAGTCAGTTTTTGTAAGTGATGATATGGTTGGAATCGCCACATATCATTAATAAATTAGGCCAGGATTAGGGTATACTGATTTGCGCAACTGATTCCAGCCCATCATTAACCGAGGGCATGCACTATGAAAGCCGTCTTTGTGGGTTCCTGGGATGTCATAAGACAGATATTGTTGCTAATTGTGGAGAAACCCCTACTACTATGCCCGAGGAATAGTAAATTCCAATTAGGAGGAGACAGGAGAAAAAGCAGTGCATAGGATGATCCTTGAGACAGCGACCTGAGGTGGGTAAATCCACAGCCGGGGGGTGACCTGATGGGCGGGCCCTTGTGGAGTCAGATACGCGTACTGTGGCCCTGATACGCGTACTCTGGGCTGATACAAATCGTGGAAGTGGACTACAAGCTAGGCGGGAGATGTACTTCAGCCATGAGACGGCGGAATATAAAAACAAGTGATGTTGTCTCTCAATACTCACATTTCACTCAGTCATCAATCGCATCAATCGTTAGATCCTCAACCACGACAACATCCACTTCGAGCAACAAAGTCAACTTCAAGTTCCCATCACCATCAAGATGCGTTTCTTCACCGTCGCCCTGGCCATGGCTGCCACAGCCTTCGCTGCCCCCAACGTCGTCGAGAGACAGAACGTCGGCTGCTTTGGCGCAGGTCGTAAGTAACCCCGCATCCAGCCCCTCGCTGCCTTCATGGCGATACACAGACTAATTATTTTCGCACAGAGGCTTGCATCTCTGTTTCCGACTGCTGCAACTACCAGACTGGCGCCGGAGGCAAATGTGTTTGGGACGACAGTGCGAACCAGGGTACCTGCACCTAAACGGTTGAACACTAGTGGGCTCGATTCTGGGGGACTGGGTTAAATTCGCTTGGGCAATTACATTGGCTACAATCCTCAGGTTATCCCAAGTTGTTGTGCATAGGTCTTTTCGCTATTGTACATATGGAGTCAGCAATACCCCAACATTCGACTTCGAAGCTATCGTTGATCCTCGTGATAGCTTTTGTGCCTAATCCCTAGAGCTGGGTTGGCGTGTTCGCCGTCCGCATGATTCCCGAGACCATTATAGGTTATCGGGGTGTTTTGGTTATAGCCGAGGCTCATCTCCTTGTTGTCATGATTGGCGGTGCTCCTTGCAAACCTGCTTGATTGGGACTCCTGCGATACAATCCTACTAGTGCTGACTTTTGACGTAATCGACATGCTTCACTTAAGACATTTTTTTATAAGCTATAGGGGTCTCCTCGCTAGTCTGCTGTTTTCCGGCTATCACTCTTGGTACTGCTTTTTTGTTCTGCGCCTTTGGTACACTCAATACTTAAGCCGTTTGAGTCCCTGTCTGTCATCACCGTAGAGTAGAGTGGCTCTCATCTTCCCATCACGAATGGCCTTTCCTGTCGAGTTCTCGTGCCAAACGGTCTAAACTTGTAGTTTCTTGAAGGGTGCGAAAGCTGCAATACGTAATGACCATGTAACAGACACGCAAGTTAAGGGCTCGCTATTCTCAATAAACCGAGACTTGCGGTCTTACTTTTGTTTGATGAGTACAGGTTTTTTGATTGTTTTTGTGTTGAATTTCTGCTCATCAAGATAGATTAAAAATCCCCACAAAGTCTCGGTTCACCCGTACAGTTTGTGCTGTCTTTCGCGTGTATCCGGGAATTTTCGTCGAATCAGCTGCTATTGCACTGCTTCCAGGTCAACTGGTATCCTGCAGTCGGTCACGAGTGATAAAAGTCGTCCTTTCGACACTTGCAACCATCGTACCTTTCGTTGCCAGCACTACCACGTGTTTCTTAATGCCACCATTGAAAATAGATTTCTTCAAATTGGTAGAACTCTTTCTATGCACCGCCGAGTTCGTATTAGTGACTACTGTGCTAGGGCCGAGTGTTCGCGCTTGTTCTGAGGTTTGTTGTTTAGGAACCTAAACTTACCCTCGTGTTGATACCCCTTGTTCCGACGGCCCGGCCTGGCTTGGTCACCAGGTTGCAGTTCAGACTGCGACTCCTGTCTCTCAAATACATCCAATGACGACGCAATTGGGATGCTGACTTCATGACTTATTGACTCGAGTTGAAAATCCCGCTACATCCGGTCCAGTAAGGAGACTTGGCCCTTGCTGACAAAATCCTGCATGTAACATCCTCAGAAGGATTCCTCGTGTAACATCAATTTCCGACCGGCATCTCGGCGAATACCAATTTCCGACGTGCGTAGCTGGAAAGACCTTCTTGTCCTGGTGGAATTTTCAGCTTAAGCTGATACAACGTGCACCAACAGCAAGCAAAATGTTTTCGTCCGTCGTTTTCTCGCTGGCGGTTGCCTCATCGATTGACTTGTCCCTTGCATATGGTGTTGAGGCTGCTGACTTCAATGTCACACAAGCCCTCATCGAGCAGGGGTTCGACGTCTCTGCAGTCCCCGCACTCGCGACTCTGACCGACCAGAGCTCGGTGTCTGCATGCGGTATTGCGGTAGGCAACACGGCCCCATCCCTCACCATATGGTCCATTGCTGATATAAATCCATGAATAGTGTCAATCTCTGCAATCTGTTTACGGTACAGACACTGTGGACTTGAAGGACGACGTGGACTACAAGAGCTTCACCGGGGCCTTCTGGTCAGAGCTGCAAGCAGAAGTCAGCCCTTACTGCGTCTTTTACCCCTCTTCACCATCTGAAGTCTCGGTACTCGTCCTACTTTCAAGACTCACACAGTGCCCGTTTGCTGTCAAGAGTGGCGGACATGCCGCATTCGCTGGGGCCAGTAATATTGAGGGTGGTATTACTGTCTCGCTGAGAAATCTCGACCGCATCGAATTGTCGGACGACCGCGAAACTGCATTCATTCAGCCTGGAAACACTTGGAGCCAGATATACTCTGAACTGGAAAAGTATGATGTGGCAGCCATTGGTGGGCGAGTTGCACCCATCGGCATTGGTGGCTTGACCACTGGAGGCGGCATATCCTTCTTCAGCAACATACATGGGTTCGCATGCGACAATGTGGCTAGCTACGAAGTCGTGACACCCACTGGTGAGATAGTCACTGCAACTTCAACTCAGAATTCAGACTTGTATTGGGCGCTTCGGGGCGGCGGGAATAATTTTGGAATCGTGGTAGAGTTCGCACTCGAGACCATCCCCCTTCCAGGAGGACAAATGTGGGGAGGTACAAGGGCCTACACGGAGGACCAATTCCCAGGCGTCATAGACGCGTTTGTGGACCTCATCGAAGACTCACCTAGCGATCCCAATGCCGGGACCTGGGTGGCCTGGATACTACGCTCCGGGGCCAAGGTTGCCGGTACCGAGCTTTGGTATGCGAAGCCTAACGGACAAAACGCGTCGATTTTCGACAATTTCAACGGCCTTTCTGCGGTATCCGACACGACCAAGAACAAGGGACTTGCGAATTATACAGCAGAAGTCGCAGAGAGCAATCCTTACGGCCATCGTGAATGCTACTATTCTATCTCCGTCAGGGCATCTCGCGCGGTAGCTCAGGCCGCGACCGAGATATTCTTCAATGAGGTTGCTTCCGTGGCGGACGTAACTGGTGCCGTGCCTGTGATGGTTTGGCAAGGAATCACCGAAGGTGAGTGGCAAGCGTCTTATTCGTCCTTAAGCTTCCCACCACCACTTGCGTACCTACGTACTCGCATAGAAGTAACTGACAGTTTCCCACCACAGGCGTGCTCGAGGCGACGAAGAAGAATGGAGGCAACCCGCTCGGTCTTTCACCCGAAGACGGGCCCTACTATCTGATTGAGATTTCATCCTGGTGGGACAATGAAGAAGACGACGAAAGAATGTACCAGATGGTTTCGACAGTGCTCAAGGGCATCAAGGCTGCAGCCGTATCAGAAGGCGCCCAGAATGACTGGATCTATATGAACTACGCAAGCCAGTTTCAAGATGTCATCAGCAGCTACGGAGTCGAGAACAAGGCCGCACTGAAGAAGGTCGCGGCCAAGTATGATCCGACGGGCGTATTCCAGAAGTTGCAGCCGGGTTATTTCAAGCTTGACCGGGCGCCTGTACCAGGAACGGACTACTTCTCCTTCTAAGATTGCTGTCATCTACGCTCCGCGACCTCTTTTCCGTTGTTATAAGACGATGTAAAGAATAGAACACGTTGAAGCATGGCACCTACACCTGGCTGGTTGGACGTCTTTGATCCAATGGAAAGGTCAGCGTGTTCACTGTGTGCAACGAAGCTAGATAGAAACGGACAGAATCGAGCTATCGATTGGTGAGAAGTCACCATAGCACCTTTCCAACATTTCTACAAATGGAGCAATGCGAGTCATAAACTGCGGCTGATAAGACCCTTGTCCCTCTCTGAAATGATTTTTCTCCTTCTTTTCTGACCTCATAGTGCCAAATTTCTAGCATTGAATCTGATGCGTCTCTTGCATAAAACTGAGGTCTAACATTGCAGAAGGATGCCTTTAATCGAAGTGA
>JBBWSL010000304.1:0-16834 GCA_038088545.1 Diaporthe humulicola | reverse complement strand
TAAAAGGCCCTACTTATTATATTTAATATACCTTACCTTAATTCCCTACTATATATTAAGCTAAATAAAAAAAATTAATAAAAATAACTTTACTAAAAAGGCCATATTATTATTTATCTTTATATTTTATATTAAGGTATTTTTATATATCTAGTACTTTAGATAGTATAGTATTTACAGTCTTATTAGGTTTTAATACACTAATACTTTAAATAGTAATAAATAATATATATAAGGCTTAATATAGGTTCTATTAGCTCCCCTTTAATTAATAGAAAATTCTCTAATAGTACTATAACCAGATTAATAAGAATACTTAATATTTAAAATCCTTTAATTAGCTAAGACTACTTAATACCTATCTTAATTACTTAAGAAGGTATATCTTTTTATAAGAAGCTTATAAACTAAATAAATATATTAATTATTCTAATACTACCTTTATTAACTCTATTTAGAAAGTAAATTATAGGCCTAACCTTTAATATAATAAAAAGTAGCTACTTTATTAGTATAGGATACTATTCTCTAAATAATTTTTATAACTATTTTATAAAAGCCTTAATACTTAAGAAATTTATACTAGCTAGAAGAAGACCTAACTTTATATTTTATAGAATATTAGTAACTTATTAATTTCTATACTAAGCTACTAAATACATATTTTAATTAATACATAAAGTTCTTAAATAACCTTTTCTATTAAAAACTAAAATACTAAAATATAAAGTAAACTAAAATAATAATAATCTTAATAAGCTTAATACTTTAACTTAGGCTTATAAAATAACCCAGACTATATAACTATTAGCTAGTACAAAAAGTAATACTAAGCAGTATTATAATATACCTTAACTAAGAATTACTCTATTCTCCCTTTTAGTTTTTATAATTTAGAAACAGTATTATTTTATAGGTTTTAGCCTAATTAATATAGTATTATAAATATTATACTTTTATTAGTTTTTAAACTATATACTATTTTTCACTATTTAGCATTAAATATCAGTTAAGTAAACTTAAAAACATATAAATACATATAACCACTATTATTATTTTATTAAAACCCGCTAGCTAACCTATACTAGCTTATTTCTATATAGTTTTACTACTCTAACTTACATACTTAATATAATCAAAAGGTAACCATACTTTACCCTTTTTATTTATATAAATAATATCATAACTTTTTTAAAATACTACTTATAAAACTTAAAACTTTAATAATAGCTATTAAAAGCTTAATAAAAAATAATATACTATAAGTACATACTTATTTATTATACTTATATTCCTAACTTATAACTTATACTTAAAAACCTAAAATATAAAAAGCTATCTTAAATTAAGTAACATTATTCTTTTATTTAATATTATAACCTAAAACATAGGGCCTCCTAGACTATCTATTAATAATAGAAATTATTTTAGTAATACTAAATATAACTTACCTTATTATAATAAAATTATAAAGTATAAACTACTCTAAATCTAAAAATACTACTTTATTACCACAGCTACTAAACCCCTTATCAGCACAGCTACCAAATCCCTTACCAGTATAGCTACTAAATTCTTTATTTATACTACTACCAAATTCCTTACTTATATAGCTACTAAATCCTCTATTAATACTACTATTAAGTTCTTTATTAGCATAGCTACTAAATCCTTTATTAAATAGCTAGTAAGTAAAATAAGGTAAAAATAAAGCCAAGCTATCCCTTAAGGGATTACTATCCAAATAGCTATAAATTAAGCCTTCCAAAAATCTTATACTTTTAAACCTAAGTATTATTTAGCTTTCTAATAAAACTCATACTAATAAAATTAAATTAATCTTACTTAATAATCTTAGTAATCCCAGCTTCCTAAAAACTAACCTTTAATTAGTTTAATATAATTATAAAAAGTTTTAAACTTAAATAAAAAAAATACTTAAAATCCTATAAAACATAACTATATAATTTACCTTTCTTAGCTAGTCCAGCTTATAATATATAAAAGTCTTAATAAAGATATACTTTATAAATATATTATTTATAATTTAAATTTATATTATTAAACCCTTCCTATAAAATAGTACAATAAGTATTATATATATTAAGAAAGCTAAACCTATCTTACTACTTATTTACTAGCCTACAGCCAAAATTTAGTAACTAATAAAGCCTATACTTATACTTAAATTTAAGCCCAAACTTAAGCCTAAAATCCTAATTAATACTAAGATTATTATTATTAATAATAATAAGAATAAGGAATAACCTCTTCCTATAAAGGAGTTTCTTAATATTATCTAAGTTATTAAGTTCCCTAAGGATATTAACCTTTAATATACTAAAAAAGACTTCCTAAGTACTAAGTTAAGGTTATATAAAATTAATCCCATAATACTTAAAAAAGCCCTACTCTTTTTTAATACAAATATTAATAATAAAGATAAGTACTTAGTCTTAAAGATAAAAAAGCCTCTCTATATCTAGCAAATTTACACTATATACCAAATTTTTATAAACCTAATTATTATTAGTATAAATAAGCTTTATATTAGCCTAGATATTAGGTATAGTAAAACTAAATTAGCTCTATTATACCTCTATATAAAAGCTTATTACCTTCTCCTTAATAAGGAAATCTAAAAGAAATAGAAAAATATAAAACCAAAATACTATTTTCCAGAAAACCAGAAAAAATACTACCCAATATAAAATCAGTATATAATCTAATACTTATATTCTTAAAATATAGTTACTTAAGAAATATTTAATTATATAGCTAACCTCCCTATCCTTATTATTAGCCCTCTAAATCTAAAAAAGATATAAAAAAATAAGTTAAAGAAGTTATATTCTAACTTTAGAACTAAGGAAAAGTTCTTAATATATTACTACCTATATAAAAAAATAATACCCAGGCATAACCTAAATAACCACTATTAAGCAAAGAATATAGTAAAGAATACTAAAGAATACTTCAAAAAAATTAAAAAGGGTAAAAATTAAAGTATTATAGTTAATATTAGAAATAAAATAATACACAATATATTTTTTATTAGCAGCATAATAGCCAATAAGCTACTACCAAAATTCCAAAAGCAAGATAATAAATCAGAAGCTATATTTAGTTATTTTATTATAAACAAAATACAGAATTACAAGGGTACTAAAAAGCACAAAATAATACCATACTAGCTCTTAAACATAATTTAATTAATAAGCTATAATCCTATTACCTTAGTTATACTTTATAATACAACTATTAAAAAAGGCTTAAATCTCTAATAGCCAGCAGTAAAGTACTTTTAAAATTAATAGGACAATTTCAGTATTTCTCTAAAAGAATTACTTAAGGTCAGAATTAGAAAAAAACCTACAGTCCTAAAACATAACTAGCTTAAATATATCACAAAACTATACAAATAGCTTATCTATACTAGTTCTAATAAAGATATAACTAATACTAAAACTAAGAATAATATAAATATAATCTAAGCATATCTTATACTATTTATTAACTCTCTCTAGTAAAATAAAATATAGTATAAAAAAGTACTTAATAAATTACTAAATTCTAACTAAAAGGATTTCATTATTACCCTAATTAATAACCCTAAAATAAAAAAAAAATTTAAAAGGCTTACTATATCTATAACAACTCTTATAATAAAAAAGCTTATTTAATAAAAAAAGAATTAGGAAAATAAAAAGGCCTAAGCTTAAAAAAATAAACATATCTTTCTTAAGGAAAAGCCTACTATATAAAATATACTTAAAGCACAAGTATAAAAAATATTAATTTCCAAAAAATTAGAAAACTTATAGCTTTAATTCTCACATACTTCTTCCTATCCCTACCTTTTTATCTTATAATAAACAGATTAGGTTATAAAAAAGATATTTAAATTAGGTAAGTATTAAGTTCTCCCTATATTACTCTAAACTATATTAAAAAAATACTTACTATAATATTATATCCATAAGGAAAAATTTTAGGCCTAAGAATTTAATAAGTATATAGAAAAGCTTAAAAAGACTAGCCCTAAATTATAGAAGCTTTAGCACTAAATTAATAATATATTAAATAATAAGGACCTAAAAACTAAGCCATAAGGCAATCCTTATAAAGCGCAACATATACTTATATTTATTAACCACACCATTAGTACTATTATAACTTATTACACCCTAATTATAAACAAAAAGCTATATTAAAAAATCTAGCTAATTCTCTTTACTTCAAAAATTAATAATTTAAAAAAATAAAAATTAATAAATAAAATATATTAGCTAGGTAAAGAAAATAGCTAGATTAAAGTTCTTATTACTATAACAAACATTATATTAAAGGGCTTTAATCTTTAGTATATAAATAACATAATCTTTATAAAAATCCCAGTTACACTAATAAAATACCTCTAAGCTATGGGGTGTACATATTGCATAGAGTAGAAAATAAAGGTTAATATTACTAAGATATATAATAGGAAAAACTTATTAGAAATAATATCTTATAAACTACTAATAAGTAAAAAAATAGTATTAAAGTAAATCTATAACATTAAGCTACTATAAGCTAATATTTAAATAGGCTTCAGATTAATATTATTAAAAGTATAAATAATAACCCAGAAAGTCTACTATATAGTAATAAAGTATAGTATTTTATAAAAAAGGCTTTATTTTTAAGTTTCTAAAATAAACTTTAATAGCCTTATAAGGAATAAAACTAAAAACCCTAAGAAATAAGCTATCTCTTATTATAATAATAATTATAATAGCTCTTAGCATAGTTCTATATCTTAATTACCCTAAATAAATATCTGTAATAGGTTACTTACTACATAAA
This sequence comes from Diaporthe humulicola, assembly GCA_038088545.1. Taxonomy (NCBI): domain Eukaryota; kingdom Fungi; phylum Ascomycota; class Sordariomycetes; order Diaporthales; family Diaporthaceae; genus Diaporthe; species Diaporthe humulicola. Next base: position 11,986 of record JBBWSL010000304.1, on the reverse strand, counting down.
ACATAGTAATATACTATAGATTACACCTTAATACCCTATAATCATATAGGACCTATACTAATATAAGCACTCTGAATTTATATAGTCTACTATGGACTACACTTTAACATATATAGCATATTTAAGTTCACATAATTACAAAGGACTTTAATCTTATTAACAACTAATATTTATATAACTTATAAAAGTAACTATAATACTTACTAAATTAAAGCTAATTCTATAAATTTAATACTTACCTAATAATAATTTATAAATTAATAACTAATACTAACATAACTACATACTTATTACTAATATCACTTTAGTTATACTTCCCAGGATTCATAAAAAAGACCTCACTATTAGTATTACTATAATAATATTTAGTAGCTACTATATTAAAATCCTTACTACTATTATTACCATACTCCTATTTAGGAACTAGTACAGTAAAGTTATTACTACTAGTATTACTATAACTATATTTAGGAAGCTACTATATTAAAATTCTTATCCCTAGGGTTACTATACTCATTTTTAAAAGCTACTATATTAAAATTCTTATCCCTATAGTTACTATACTCCTATTTAAAAAATACTATATTAAAATTCTTACCATTAATCCCCTATTTAAAAACTACTATATTAAAGTTCTTATCCCTAAAGTTACTATAATTATATTTAGGAACTACTATATTAAAATTCTTATTACTAGAGTTACTATAGCCCTATTTAAAGGCCAGTATATTAAAGTCCTTATTACCAGAATTACCATAACTATGTTTAGGGATTACTATATTAAAGTTCTTATCCCTATAATTACTATACTCCTATTTAAAAGGTACTATATTAAGGTTCTTACTATTAATTCCCTATTTAAAAACTACTATATTAAAGTCCTTATTACTAAAATTACTATAGCCCTATTTAAAAGCCATTATATTAAAGTCCTTATTACTAAAATTACTATAACTATATTTATAAATAAGAAAATACTTATTAACCTAAAAAAAGAAATAAGTTAAATAAAAAAAAACTTAAATTAATTTAATTTAAGTATAAAATAAAGTCTAATCTTAATAATAATTCCTTCTTAATATTTTTTTTAGATTTAATTTATTATTAAAACTACTAATTAGGCCATATAATATATTTATATTTTTCTATAAAGAGAAAAATATTCTCTATTAAGAGAGATATATAACCTTACTATACTACTTTACCTACATAATACTATACCTAAAAAAATAACTCTTATAAGCTTTATAGGAACTATTTATATAATAATTTAATACTCTAAGTATTACTTAGTAAAATAAAAGTTAAAAGTTAATAAAAATAAATTAAACTTTATAATTATAATAAAATCCTATATTATATAATTAGGGGAGGAAAGGGGTTAAGTTAGCCCTTAAAAGTTTATAAAATTATAATATATTATAACCTAATACTCTAAAAACTCCTTATCCTACCTTTTATATCCTCTTTTTCCTTTACCTATTAACTTCCTATAAATAATTATATATATCTATTTTTAGGTTTTTATTTTTATTTTAATATTTTAAAAAACTAAAATAATAAAACCTTTTTCCACTTTTTATAATCAATATATTACACCTAAGTAACCCCTAACTAACTAAGTACTAGTATATAGCCATAATAATATATTAGTTCTTACACAATATTACATTAGTATAATCACTACTTTATTAATAAAATAAGCTTTACTTAATAAGTTTAACTCCCTATAGCATTCAGGAATATCCATCTTTAAGCCCTAATAATAATATAAAACCCTTAATTACATAATACCCATAAGGGAAAACCTACCATAATATACTACTAAATATAATTAAAATAGACTTAAGCATTATTAATATTATAAATATATTAAGGGATCTAGAAATCCATAAAATAATTTAATAATATTATATTAGGGCTTAAGCTACCCCTAATACTAGTTATAACTACCTACCTTAAGAGCTATATATAAAAGTCTAAAATAATATTATTACAGATCTTAAATATAATTAGCCTACTTACTATATATAAAATCCCGATCCTTAAATAGCAAGCTATATCTATATAAATACAAAATAGTAGGCTTTTATTAAGCTAATTACCTTTTAAAGACTTCACTTTTTAACTATTAGCAATACTTTAGTGTAAAATTTAGACTACTTTACACATTACATTATGGGTAATTAACAACAATATATCCAGTATATCACCCTTTTATATACAATATAGTAGAAGGCCGAGCATTTTAATAAATAGTTATAAATATATATATCCATAAACATAATCTTCTAGTTATTTAACTATATAAAAACCTAGTACCCTAATAGAGATAGCTTTCTTAGCCTTTATTTAGTAACTATTTCTGATTTTAAATAAGATTAAGTAATAAAGTAATATATTAAGGATGTATAGAATAAGTTAGCTTATCTACCTATTCTTCTTAAAGTTATAAGCTTTTCTTAGTTATTTTAGATTCTTATAAAAGGTTTACTAATCTTACTTCCTTATATTCCCTGAATTTATTATATATTAATAAGGAATTTAAGTATTAATTTTTTATAATAAGAGGAGGAGAACTATAGTAATAGCTATTCCTACTATATATAGTATAAGTATTAAAATATTTAAAATATCTATAGTAATATTAGAAATAAGGTTATTAAGATTTATTAACTTTTTTAGTATTCTTTAAGACTTTAATTAATACTATATTAGGCCTTACTAGGTTTAACTTTTATATATAGTTAAATAATGATTATATAGACTATAACCAAGAAGTGTTTAATAATATAGTTATATTATTCTCTTAAGGGCTCTAATTCCTTATTTTAAATAGTTTAAGCATAAGGGAAACCCTTATTTACTTCCATTATTTTTATACTATAACTTTTAATCCTTATATATTATTACTACTTTTATAGCCATATTTAATATATCTTAAAATAAGTAGATTAAGTAATTTACTAAAATAGGATATTTTTAATATAAAATAGCTAATAATACAGATCGGGTAAGTTATTTAATATATGCCTTATATCGAGAATATTAAAATAGGGATAGAATAAGGTAATCTTAAATTATCTATAACCGAAATACTTAAGGTTAAGCTTAGGTTAGCCCTTAGGAAGTTATTTAACCGCTTTTTAGCAGTATTGATTATCAGTTATATACAAGCCTACTCTCCCTAAGCTCTTATTCTTATTATTAAAGACCTAAAATAGGTATAAAGGGAGTTATTACTAAAAGGGGTAAATATTAACTTAAAAGCTTAAATAGTTTATTAATAAGGGGAGGGGGCTATTTAGGAGTTCTATAGTATTACTTATTTTAGTTAAAAAATGTTTTTTAAAGAAATTAAAAGGAATTAAGAACTTAGTGGTTTATTATATATTTTAAGTATAGTAGTAATAATAGCTTTATACTTAAGTTTTATAATTATTAGGTAATCTTAGCTTTTTAATATAAAAGCTAATAGAATAAGTTAAAAAATAGTGTATTTATTACAAATTATAGCTTAGTATATAAATAAGCTATATATTAATATTTCTATTTTAGAAGCTTAGGGTATAAAATCTCTAAGCCTATATATATATTATTTTTATAGAAAGGGTTATTGTAACTACTTAAAGAGTTTATATATTATGTAGCCTTATTATTTAACTATTCACTACTTTAGAAAATACCATAATATTCAGTTATTATTATATATTTATACTCTATATTATATAAGTAAAGTAGCTAAAAGCCCTCTCTGGCCGCTAAGTATAGACGGTTTAGTACTATAGCCCATATACCCCTTCTTAAATAAGTATCCTAAAAACCAAGGTATATCCCTAGCTTAATTATATCTAAGATTTATATTAGATTTTAGAGGCTTATTTTAAAGTTTTAAAGAATAATATAGTTTAGCTTACTTTAAGCTTAAGAATATAGTAGTAAACGAATTTTAAATTAATAAGTTATTTACTTATTATTACCTATATTAATAATATTAAGGAAGTTAATAAAAGTAAGGTATAAAAATAATTTAGTAAGTTACTTTAAGTATATTAATTAAGTAAGGTAAAAATAGAATTTATAAAGCTCCTTATAAGTAGGCTAGTGTAATAAAATTACCTAGCGGTCCTTTATGTAAAATAAGAATACTCTTAATTAGTTAATAGCTGTCTTTAAGGCTAATAGTTAGTCGCCTAATAGTATTATATTAAGCTTATAAGGGAAAATATTTATATTAATTATAAAGCCGGTTAGTATAGCCCCTATTATATGTATTGCTATGGGTAGTTTATAGAGTAGTAATTATGGAGTTTTTTCTGCTTTAGTGCTATTCTTTATAGCCTATTACTATTAGGGGCAGACTATAATAGACTATATAAGGTTATTAGGGCTTTGAAGAAGTATTAAGTTTACCTATATATACTTATTAAAATTATATCTTATACTCTAGTACTTATCCTAGGGGCTATTCTCTCTTTTACTTATAGATAGCTAGATATCTAATTTACTTACTACTACAGCTAATATAATAGCTTATATAAACTGGCTATCCTATAAGATACCTTATTACTTTTTAAATAATTTATAATAATTTTTATAACTTTTTTAAAGGGTAAGTATAGTATTATTAATATAGGCTAGTTTCTTAATACTAAACCCTTTTTTAAATAAATCTTAAAATAATAAAATATACTAAGTATATATAATACCTTCCTTTATACTCCCTTTAGTTATACTAATAAGTAAGCTTAGGCTTTATCTTAATTTATTATTAAATTGCTTTTTAGGAACTTTCCTATACTCTTTATACTCCTTATTATATTATTCTCTTAATATCTTTTATTATCCTAGCTTTCTAATTAGGTACTCTAGGCATTTAATTCTATACCGTAATTTATTATAGTACATAGTTATAAAGGCTAGAAAGCTTACGGCTATAGTAGTATTATAATAACTTATATCTATTTTTAAGACTTACTTACTTTTCTATATTTCTAAATAGCTCACTACTTCTTCTAAATATGTAAAAAATAATACAATTAAATTAACACTAAAACACTAAATTAAAAAGTAAGAGCTATTTTAATAAAACTAATAGTAAATAAGCTTAATATTCTTAATTACTTATATATTATCTACCTAGTTATAGAAATTAAAGAAAAAGCCTAATTATTTTAATAGGTATTTAAAGTTATTAAATATTATTATAAATACTTTATCTAGGAAATCCATAATGCTTATTTTCCCTTAGCACAGCTAATAGGCTTATAGTATAAAGCTATATTATATTATTTCCTAAATAGCTTCAAAAGGCCTTATTAGCATACTTTAGCTTATAAGGGAATACTAGAGCACATTATACCCATTAGCATTATAATAACCCATTTCACATATCTATAACACCATATAACCATTCGGGTCCTACTCAATTATATTAAACACCTTTATAAAGCCCTATATATTTACTATAGCTTATATATTAAGTATTAATATATTATTAAATAAGCCTAAGTTATCTAGTAAGAAACTAATATTAAGCATTTACTAGAATTAATCACCAGTTTTAAGATATAAAGGGCAAAATATTAAGTATAAAGTTTTAGGAAAGCAATAATCCTAACAAATAACCTTAGGCTTATTCCCATATAAATATAGGGCATATAAAAAAGCCACATATTAGGATATTTAAACAGATCAAAGTATATCTCCTAATAGATAATTTATATCACTTTTAACAGGGCAGGGTTATATTAATTAAACTTTAATTTAAATTTAACTTAATAATTTATTATATTAAGTTTAATTAAGTTAAATAGTAATATTATTATTATAAAAATAAACTAATAAATCCCTACAACAGGTTACTATAGCTCTCACCCTTATATAAATAAATAAAATCATAGGTAAAAAACATATAATAGTAATAAGAGGGATTTCCTATCTTTCCCTATATATACTTAGCTAAGGCTTATTATAGTATAGACTTTACTTTAGTAAGTTATAAGTTACTAGTAAACAGAGAGAGTAATATTACTTAGTAATAGGCTGAAATAGTAAGTAAAATAGCTTAAAATTCCTTATTTAATTATAACCTTACTAATTATATATAAGGCTTTATATTAGCCCCATAAAACAAAATAATAGAGTAAGTAAGGCATAGTAAGACTCCTAATTAATAGTATATTTACCCCTAAAGTATTCTAAAAGTACCCCCTTTAAGTAACTAAAATAGGCTTACAAGCCTCCTATTCTTAGCCCTAATTAATAATACTTATATTTATAAGAAAATTATTTTAAAACTTTAAATATCAATCCTAATAAGGCTACTATTAGTATTACAGTTAGAATACTTAAAGGATTTAAATAGTAATATACTTAACTTAGGAAATACCTCTTAAAGGTAAGTACTACTTAATAAATAGAGAATAATAATTAAGGAAGTAAAAGGGGTATAAGGTTATTAGGGTAATAAGGTAGTTTAATATACTAGCTAATTAAGAGCTATTAGGCATACAATCTTAGTATAAATTAAGGGGGTTAGGTAATATAATAGTTTAATAGCTATAGAAAAGATAGTATTATAAGGCCTTAAAGGTTACAGAAAAAATTATTTACTTAATATAATATTACTTAAATAGATATCCGTTTTAGTAAAGCTACTTTTACTTATTAAGTTATATAATAGCTTTTAAAAGGGAATTATTATTAAGGTATTCTAATTAATAATATACCTTAGTAATATTCTTAGGCTATAATTTTATTTAAAATTAAAACTATTAATAAATTCTATTATAATAAATCCCTTTAAGTCTTTCTCTTAATACTTTTTATTACCTAGCTCATATCTTCTAATTATAGCTTAATTACCTACCTTAATCTAACCTAATTTCCTTATTAATAAGCTTTATTAATACCTTAGGGCTAGAGTATATTAAAATATTTAAACTTAATTAAGCTATTTCTTTCTATTTTAAAAGATTATAATATATTATAGCTATCCTAATTAGTTTTATTTTAAATACCCTCAGTATATATATATATACCCTATCTTTCCTATAGTTATAATTATAGCCTATTCTAAAGCCAAAATAGTTTATAATTACCTTTACTTAATTAGGGTTCTTTCTAATCTTAATAACTCTAATACTACCTATTTTCCCCTAACCGCCCTTACTCTTAGTAACTTAAGTAAGCTAATTATATATCCTACTTATTACTATTTTAGTATTAACTTATTAAGTTACTTTAATATAGTTAGAGCCTTTACTAAGTATAAGTATTATAATATCTATAATATAATACTTCAGTAAATTAAAAACCTTATCCTAAAGTATAAAAAATTAACCCTAAGGGAAGTTAAGGTATAGTATTTTATAAGTCCCTAAGTACTACATACTTAATATAATACTCTTAGTACTACTATTAATATTCTTTTAGCTAATTCTTAATCCTATAATCTAAATTAAAAAAACCCTTACTCTATATTATATCTTAAAAATAGTTAGCTAAATATTATTATAGCATATTATATAGCAAATAATATTAATAATATAATAGTTTACTCTAATAAGGAATACTTATTACCATTTAATACCTTTATGGATAGCATTATAGAGTTACTAAGTAGACATAATCCCTACCTTATTAACAAAGAGAAAATATCTCTTAAAAAGGAAATTTTTTATTATATAAAGAACCTTCAGAAGTATATACTATAGTAATTATAAAAGTACCACTAATTTACAGAAAACTATATTTATAGTTATAAGAAATATGTAAATTAAGGATTAATAGTATACTTATAATAATAGTAGCTAATAAGTATTGTATTAATAATTTTTATAGGAGAATTTAGGATATAGCAAATAGGTTAAATATAAGAATTGGAAAAAGGCTAATTAGTAAAGTAATAGAGCTTTTTTATAGCTTTATAGCTAAAATTATGGATTATTAATATTAATAGAATATTACTAGCTTTCCTAAAGGGTATATTTTAGTAGCAGATTTATGCTTCCCTATTATTTATTAATATAGGATAATGTTTTATTATGAACCTTAAAGAAGGGGTATTAGGCTATTAAGTAACTAATATATTCAGGTTTATTAAAATTAGTTATTTTAGGCTTAGAAAGGTATTAACTAAACTTAATTACTTTCCTAAGCTATAAATTTGCTTAGCCTATTTACCCCCTAACTTATAGTATATATAGTAGATTTTAAGTCCTATATTATTTAAGTTTAAATTTCTTAATTAATATTTAATTTAAATAATTATTATTATTATTATTATTTTTTTACTAAATAGTAATAAAACTCTTACCCTAAAGTATTTCTTCTACTACCTTTTTTATCTTATTAGTAAAACTAAAGGTAAAATAAGTAATTAAGACTATACCCTTCTTTACTTTATAATAATACCCTATATAAACTTTTGTATTATTATAGCTTTTAAAGTGAATATATAGCTAGTAAGTAACTCCTATATTATATTTATTTAAAACCTAAATAATACTAAAGGCAGAATTACTTCTTATTTTAATAATCTAGCTAATAAGTAGCACTATCTATTTTATATTTTTAACTTCCTTCTATATTAAAAAGTCTACTACTATAAAAATTAATAAATAAGACTTTATATTTAGATAAAGTAGGTACTATATCCTATTCTATATAACTAGACTAACTACTATAAATCCCAACCAATAAACACCATAGTTTAAGCTAATAATCATAAGGACTAATAGCTTAAACCTAGTTTCTCTTATTTAAAATTATATATACAAGCTATTAATAATATAAGCTTTTATAAGATACACTACTAACCCTAGGACTTCTTTAAATAGGTTAATAGTTTTTTTAAAATAAAAAAATATCTTATACATATTAAGGTAAGCAAAGTTAAGTATAACCTTTAAAATAGTATTAATACTACTATCCTTATATACCTCCTTAAGTACCTTAAGGACTTTATAAATCTAATTCTTATTATAGGTAAGCTTAGTTTTAATAATATAAAGGTAAATCTTAAAGCCTTTAGTAACCTTTTTTTTAAGCTTATCTAAAAGAAAGAAATTACTAAGTTAAAAAAATTTAATATAAAATATTATAATATCTTAACTATTTTCTAACTTTAGAATTTTAAAATTTAGTTATATTATTAGCTAACTAAACAGGACTATTTATAGTATATAAATACCTACCTCTTGTATATATAAAGCGGAGCATAATATTAATTAGGATAAAGTCCTACTTTTTTAGTTTAAGCTTACTAATTATAGCCTTCTATACCTTTTATATTAGCTTCCCAGAAAGTTTAATAAGGAAATAAAACTTAATTAGCCTATAACTTACCGTAAATAGTCCCAATAAGGCCTTTTTAAATTACTTATTTTAGATAATTAGGATAAACCTATAAACCTTTTATTTTTAGCTATTATAGAAAATAGAAATATTAGTAAGAATACTACTTTTAAAAGCCTAAAAGTTAGTATTAATAAGGCTACTAGTAGTATTAAGAGTAGCTATTTTAAAAGTCTAGGTTATTATAGTTAATAGTTTAATAATAGTTATAGGGTAGTTAGTAATTAAGAGATTAAGAAAATAGAGAGCTAAATATGTATTAAAAGGAAAGTATAGTATTATACTAACTACTACTACCTTTATTTTATGTATTAAAAAGTAGTATTAAATAGAAATAGTTTATAAATAGCTATATATTAAAGGTAATAAGTATAAAAAATAAATAAAGTTTTAAAAATTTTAAAAAGCTTTATAAACTTAGTACTAATATAAAGAGTTTAATACTCTGGGTATATAGAAAAGGAAATATTTAGAAATTAAAAAATAATAAATAAAGCCCCTACCTAGGTATATAAAACTATTTACTACTTTATATATATACTAGCCCTAATTAGCTAATTAGTTTATAATAATAATAATATAGAATAAAGGTCTATTAATAAGAGGTACCTATAGTGTAAAAAGAATAAAAAATATTAAATCTAAACTAATACTAGTAAATATCATAATACTAATTTTTATAAAAAAAGGCTATAAGTTTATTTTAGTTAGTATATAGAAAAAAGGAAGAAAGTTAGAAAAATTAAAAACTATTATAAAAATTAAAAGTATAAAGAAAAGTAAAAAAGAAAAGTAATTATTTAAAAATAATCTAAGCTAATAATATATAAATATTAGTCTTTAAAGTATTATATATTATACTAAAAGAAAGTTAGAAAACTAAAATAAAATAGCTATTATATTTACTATTATAGAAAGTTATTAGCAAAATAGCTAAAAAGGAATAATAACTACCTTACCTTACCCTAATAAAATTAGTAATAGCTTAACTTAATAAGTATTATATTATAAAGAGAATAATAACTAAAAGATATTTTACTCTACTAAGTACTATCTAGTATAAAGAAATAGTTCTTAATAATATAATAGTTTTTTTTTAATAAAGCCTATATTATACTAACTAAAACTTTATTAGCCTTAATAATATTTTAAAACTTCCTTTATTAAAAATTATTATTAATTAATTCTAATTTTCTTAATAATAAATATAACCTACTTTACTATTATACTTAGAATTAATAAAACTACTAACTAACTTTTTTATTTCTCTACTTATTATACCTTAAACCTCTATTAAAAATATAGGTACCTCTAATACCTAAGTAATAAAACTATTATTATTTAGCTTATAAATAACTACATCCTTCCTTATACATATAGCACTTACTACCCTCTTTAGGTAAATAAATACTTTATAAACCTATTTTATTACCCCCTAAAATAAAATTTCTATATATTCCCCTTAAAACTTATCGTTATTAATTAACTATAGCACTTATAATATTTAAAATAAGAGCTAAGTACTCTACTCTTTACTAAAACCCCTATTTTATAACAGTACTTTATTAATAATAGTAATAAGCCCTACCTAAAATATAATTATTATTCCTAATAAGATTAATATTAATAGTATTTTCCTTTATACTACTATAAATAGTAATAAAAAGTAAGTATTTACTATTATTAATATATATAATAAGTCTAATATTTTCTATTAGCTTATAATAAAGCCTTTAACTACTAAAATAATAGATAATCTTATTAAAAAAATAAGTCTTATAAGGTTCCTATATACCAACCTTAATATTAATAATAAGTACTTTAAGAATATACTATAGTTTTACTAATAGCTTCCTAAGCTTACTAAATATAAACATAAATTTATATATTATAACTTATTTAGGGTAACCTCTTATAATATACTACTAATATTTAAAACTACAGCTTAATTAAATTTAGAACTTATTTAATTTTAAAATAAATTAGCTTTAGCTTATAAAAAAATCCTTATTAAATAGGAATAATTTAAAGGGTTTTTAAAAAAAATAAAAGATATATAAGGTAGTAATATTTAATAAGTAGGTAATAAATTTTCTTAAGGATTTTATAATAAGCCCTAAATTTACTTTTAAGAGTATTATATTAAATAAAAATAGGTATATAATATACTAATTAAACCCTTAAATATATTATTCTCCCTATACTAATTATAATTTAGTATATCCTAGAGATTATATATAATCTTATCCTTATTATACTATAAATATAAATATTTAAAATAGATCTTTTCTTATAAGGGTAATAACTATTTTAACCTAAATTTTAAGGATATATAAATAAATAGTTAAAAGTGGGTTATAAATCTAAATTTAAACATAACTTTATATTATCCTAACCTAATATAGGCCCAGCTTATAAATAGATAATAATAAGAAATAACTAATTAAATACTACTATAATATAAAAAGTACTAATTACTATCTTTAAGTAAACACTAGCTATACTATTTATTTTAAGTTAATTATTTAGTTAGTAAAATACCTATTTAGGTATAAAATACTCTTTATTTATAATATATAATAATAGGGTAAGGATAATAATAAAAGGGATATACTAATATTAAATA
>JBBWSL010000303.1:0-17055 GCA_038088545.1 Diaporthe humulicola | reverse complement strand
GTATTTTAATTATAATAATTAGCTTACTATTATACCTTAAAATTTAAGTAATTAGGGATTTATATTATTATTATAATAGTAGAAAATTAAGATATAATTAATTAGGGTATATTCTTAATACTAAATTAATTAATTTTAATAAGTAGTTACTTAATTTAGTAATATATTAGTAATTAGTAATTAAGTATATATTGGTAGGTAATAGAGGTTTTATAGGTGTTATAGGTAAGGCTATAAAAAGTACTATAGGGGGTAGTATAGTGAGGTAGAATAGAGGGCTCTGATTAGCTGAAATAGCTTAGTTAGTAGTGTACTGGTATACCCTCCGATTTAGCCGGTACGAATCTCCGTTTTCTTGTTGTATATGCTGTTTTTACTTCTGTAATGCTCGTTATAGTATTGCTCCGAACCCTTGTATGATGGAAATGGGTCAAGGTTTGGGAGTTGAGTGACTGTGAGTACCGTTCCACTGTGCATGCAGAAGCCTCCTGGATATGACATGATCGATACTAACGTATGCTTGCATAGATGCGTGCATCATTGCTGCTGTGAGTGTTGGATCATAATGTCTTAGAGCATTACGTGCGGCTGGTACTAACTCTCACAGATTGGATCGGTCACACACATGGCTATGGACACTTTAGGTACGACTTGCGCTTTAAGGTCGACCGTGTTCGCAACACTGACCTTTTTAAGCTTTCAAGGAAGCCGGTTATGGTCGGCACATGTGGGACGTACCAGTATCCTGGGTTCTCAATAACAGAAACGTCAGGGTGAGCCTACCAAATCACCCTTCCTATGTCCAACATCATCTCATCACTGACCTTTCATTCGAATAGCTCATGTCCTCAAACGGTATAATTTTCCCGTTTTCAATCTTTTTCGCCAAAGCTTCTGTTCTGCTCCTGTATCTCCGGATATTTAGCATCAGCAAGTGGTTACGGACATCCGTATACATCGGATTACCATTTATGGCTCTCTTTTACACCGCTATGGTATGTGCTGGGATAGCTGCGGTTGTAAAATGCGTTGGTCTTGCAGCGGGATCTATTCAATTCTGCAATGACATCGGCGGCCGGATCCAGATTGTCCAGTCGGCCTTTAACGTTATAACGGATTTCTGGATACTCATATTGCCTATGCCGCTTGTGCTGAAATTGCAGCTGCCTCGAGCGCGTAAAATTGGTCTGTTTGCCGTGTTTTCGGCTGGATTAGTGTAAGTGGACACCCTACCACTTATACGTGCATGCAGAGTAGTCCGCAGTCAAGCTAAATTTGACATTCACAGTGCCTGTGGAGCGAGCCTGGCCCGTCTGATACAGTTTGCTACTCGATACCGCAGTGAGGATACCTACTGGGATCACGCAGTTGCCTCTGAGGTTAGGTGAGTTTTTGAAGGCTTTCCATTACCACTCTCCCCCATCTCCCCTTCAGATAGCCGGCTCGGCTGAGTTGACATGAAAAACAATTCAGTGCTGTTGAGATGAACATCGCTATCATCGTGTCGTGTGCGACCAGCCTGCCACATTTCATTGCAAAGACGAAGACGCACCTGCAATCCACAGCTTCTTCACTGCGAAAACGTCTTGCATTGTTGATAGGGTCTGAGAACGTGTCACGAAAGACCAGTTATGAGATGCGCACGGAAGAGTTGGACCTGGATTCATTTTGCGAACTGCGAGATTCCACAGCACCTGTAGTGGTAGTGTCTACTACTACTTGGGTCACTTCAGCGCCAAAGTCGCCTTGTGCGCCAGGGGATGTTGTTTGATGGGGTTATATCGATGGAAGCACTGCGCTCCTGGCTGCATGTACCCGGATGGAACTCTGTACGAAGTATATTGCCCAGGAAGATGAAACCTGGAAGACTCCATTCTCAGCAGTATCTACCTATGATTGCCACAGCGGTACTTGAAGTCATATATGAAATTGCGAGGAAGCATGCCTTGTCTTATGGCTACAACACATAGATGGGACCGGCATACAAGATAAACACTTTACGAGTGCATGCGTAATTATGCGCAAGTATCTATTTGTGACGATTGAGACGACTGTACTACCTGCTAAAGCAATCGCCTATACGGCGTAAATACAGGGTGACACTATTGCAGGCATACGAACAGTCGCGGCCTTGTGTGATTTCGATTTATGTCGCGACGGTCACTTTGACCGATCGATACTCACGAGTGATTGAATGGCTGTAGCTTCATCAATACGGAGTAGGCCACGTACTGCTACCTACCTAAGGTATGCAACACAAGTTTTCAAACCCTCGAATCTCTCGACATTCCGCTATGAACAGACTCCACAACCGTGAACGAAGGAAGCGGTATTGGACAAGCGTCGATTTAATCAGGATATGACCCCAGCAGGAAACCAGCAGGGACGACTCAAGAAGTTTTCTGGTATGATAATTGGGTTGGAAGGGCCAGCTTAGAACCGCCACCGATTACAAGACCAGTACAATATCGCCAGCCTCAACACCCGCCTGTACCATTTCATCGATGTGTGTCGTAGTACACAGCCAGCAGACACTCTTCGGAAGTATCACTGTGCGTCTCCCCAGCCGCGTGCTTAAGCCTGCTGCCGCAAGCCTGCCGAAGAAATTCCCTGCAGCCCGGACTACCAGCGGCGTGGCGCTCAATGGCCGCGTCAAAAGTTCCTCCCAATTATCCACTGTCGCCATTTCTTGCACCCCATCCGCTGTAGGTAGTACTTTCGATTCTTCTGCGCATTGACAGGTCACGCGGCTTAAGAACCGACTGCTTAGAGTACCGAGGATGTCCAGATCACACAGCCAATGCTTTCCGTCATGGACCTGGACGAGGCTCTCCCGTAGAAATGCTGACTGATCAATATAATGCTCGTTCGCGTTCGCGCCCAGATCTCGAAGTTCTGGTTGATACTGCGTGAGGGTCAAATGCATCGAGGTCTGCCAAAAGCTGTCTGTGATGTCTCCGGTGAATCTCGAATGGTTGACCAGGTCCCAACTTCCCGGGGACTGCTCTCGCATTTTTGGGCTCGGCGGCGGCACAAGGAACGACAGGCCGGGTCTTCCCAGGTTCCCCGGGATCCTGCGGATCTCGTCCTCTCCAGGAAGCTCATAAGGGTCCTCGAGAAGCTGGCTGGCCACGTAGATGGAGTCGCCAGACGTCATTGCGAACACCGCAGACAGATATGCAGGCTCTATTATCTTCCCAGCCTCGAACATTGCAATGCAAGCAAACGCTTCTGGCCGCGAGAGGACCGGTGTCAGGGTATTAGCCGTGAGAGGTTCCGTTTGTGGAAACCATCGTGCCTTTGGGAGAGTAGTGCTGGAGACCACTGTAGGCGAGACCGTGGTGTTTGGCAGTGTCCGATACAGATTGCAGGCCGCGGCACAGGCTTGAAGGCTTGAGACGTAAATGCTGTGTCTGTTCCGAAGATCGGTGGCGAACCAATCAGTGAGGAGGCGGGAGTTGAAGTCAGCAGGGCGAATAATTTCCTGCAATGTTTTCGAACTGATGGAGGGCTCTGGGTACTCTCTATTTCCTCCATAGCCTGGTGGTCCTGTGCTATTGCCATCAACTTTTGTTTGACCACCCTGTGACCTCCTGCGAGGTCTAACTATCATGGCGGTAGTAGTATCTCCTGCATAGAATTCCAGTCGAACAGAAGATGTTCCTGCGACTTGTTAACTCTTTGCCCTCTGAAAGTATGATATTCGTGTAGTCATGGTATAAGAGACAAGTAGAATCATTGCTGCTCGTAACGTACCAGTGTCAAATGTATGTAGACTGCTCGGCAGCTCGGTTAAGGACGTCTCAAAATCGACTCCGTTCCCGAAATCTATCCGTTCTCGAGTGAAGCTAGAGGCCGTAAGACGAAGCGCTGCCAAACAATATTCGCCTCTTTGTCGGATGCTTCTAATTCTTGCTCTCATCACACTTGAGTCTGCCCGCAGGTGCTCCTCTATACAATGCGCAGACGGGCTCCATGGGTGACAGGCAATGGAGCACCCCCCGACGGGAGATGCTTGGTTCTCCCTATCCGCTTCGGGCATGCAAGGACAACTCTGTCCGGTGTTATTTGTCTTGAAGAGGCTTTGCCACCGGGTTTTCTTGCTATTTTGTTCATCGAGCCTCTGGCGCACGCAGGTGTCTTTGCAAGCACATGAGACACCGACAGACGTGTCTATGGGTAGCCAGCGGGCATACTTGGATGTATCCTGGGGAGTTGATGACTGACGACGTACATATCGCTCTGAAAAGTCCGCCTCATTAACTGTTCCAAATTCTTCACCGACGGGAGCAATTGTCGCAAATTCTCGATTCCCAGAAGGCTCTTCGACATAGGAAATGACGAAAGTCTCGTTAGACAAGCCGTGGTGTTTAGCAAACTGTCGCAAACAGGCGATTCTCGCCTCATGCCCGTTCAGAAGGCTGAAAAGGGACGAAAATTGGCTGAGTCCAAAGAAAGGGGCTGGATGATACGCAAGGTCACAGAGGAACTTCCCGTGACGCCGACCGTGACTGATGAGCTTTTCCAGCATTGCCCTTTCACTTTCTTTGGCGCTTTTCCAGTGTTCAAGAGCCGCGAATAACTGCCCCACCCATGACTTCTCACCAAGCACCTTTTTCATTAGCCGGATATCCGCCTCCTCCGGTTCTTCACCTGCGGTCAGCAGAATCTCAGGCCGACGCATTGCGTCCATCAGCAGAGACATAACGTCGGCGATCTCACTGGTCGAGCCAGTAAAACCAGTCCAGGCCGACACCGTGCATCCGAGTAACACCTGAGAAAATTGTTCCATAGTGAGACGTGCCGAATCAACACTAATTTTACTCTCTATAACCACCGGATTGCCATAGTATCTCATGTAAGATAAGGGTAGCGACCACGACACGCTTTGAGAGTTGTCGCTTGCTGACTCCAGGTCTATGGTCAGAATCCCAGAGTCCATGATAAGATCGTCATGCTGGACCAAAACATCGGGTCCTTTGCTAAGGACGCAAAGGTCTGGATAGAGGTGCCATGAGTTCACGGCGAGAAGAACTGCTCCATTTCGTACCTTCTGCGGCACGCCCCGGACAAGGGAGTCCATAGAAACAATTGCATCCTCCCAAGCGCGTATAACACTGAGATACACGTCCGATATTGGGTTTACAACAGTCGCGGCCGTGTCCGTGTATTCGAGAGCTGTCTCGCGTTGTCGCCTCATGACGAGGTTCGCTGATTGAAGCCAAGCTCTGGCGCCATTGTCCCATGTAGCTAGCTCATCTCTGGCAAACTGCTGCTTCGCCGCCATGGCTGAGGCTATCATCTTTCCGTAGTCGGTTCCTGAGTCGTTGGTGCTCTCAACTTCTGCCTTTCTCCTATCAATCAATTCTATCCAAAGCGCGACGGCCTGGGGTGCGTCAAACATGGCTGCAACCATGCAGGCCAATAGGTGGACCAGGATTGCATTCTCGCCCGAAGTGGCAGCAGCCCAGAGACTGGAAGCGTCTGTCCCCGAGATGTAAGAGAAAATTCCGTGTTTGGCCCGTTCGCTTGGTTCAAGTTTCTGCTTCTCGGCGATCTGTGAAACGCGTGATCCGTATGCAGAAAGGAGAGCCGGGGCCGGGGAGACGACACCATGGAACAGCGCACCCAATTTCCTAGCGGTTCTGTGTAGGCCACCTCCTTCTGCTTCTTTTCGCCGAAATGGACTCAGGCTCTTCTGCACCGCTCCGAACTCGCTTGGTGCCTCCAGCTTGATGAGGGTGAAGTCTAGATTGAAGTTCGCGGCAGCCAGAGATAACTCATTAGGAATGCTTATAGTGCTGGCGACAAGCTTCGAAATGATCGAATCGCCCATCTTGTCGATGCAATAACAAGAATCAACTAGAGGTTCACCTTTGGCGAAGGCTAAGATGGTATTGCGGAATGAAGATGAATGATTGCAAATGACAACGTCAGACCACCAGCAAGCGGGATGTTTGTGTACCAGGAAATTTGAGTACGACCCGATAAAACATGGGATGCCAGCAGCCTGCATATGGCGCTGTTGATGGCTGCATTCGATTGGGTAAGAATCGCAGCTCTCAGCTGTGGCTGTCACGGAGCTGCGGCCAGACAATAGTAGCAAGAGCCTGGCCGTAGCCGTTTAGGGACACATGCGGCTGAGGTGCTCCTGGTCTGCCTTGCATCAGTCAAAATGACCGTGTCAGCTGAAACTGATTGATCGAGCCGCAAGATTCCATTGACGTATTCCCACTTCCGACAGCATAAGCCAGCTGAGACCAGCTATACCCCAGCAATGCAACACGGTGCCGGGGCCGGGGTAGGCGTTCTAGATATCACCATTCTCAAGGTAACTATACGGTGTGGGAATTATTTAATACATTCATCAGATTCCTAAAAGCAGGACTGATAGGCAATCTACAAATGACTGCTTGCGACAGATAAATAAATGATTCTCAATATTCCCTGATATTGCAAGATCTCAATTACGTGACAGTCATCTTTGCGGTTTCCGAGGTTCGAGCCAACCCGGTTTGGCTTACGGAGGGCAAGGCTCAGGGTTGGTGCTGCCGTGTCTAAGCAAAGAGCCAACAATGGAGAAATCGACAAAACAGATGTGCCAGCTGGGCTGAAGGAGAAATCATAGAATATTAGCAGTAAGGATACTCAATTCAAATTGGGGAGAATGTCCACAATGCACTGCCTATTAACAGCCGAACGAGTGTTTACCGCTGTATGAAGGGACCATATATTACTCTATAGGAGGATATCCCGGATTAAAGACGAAACCACTTAACAGCCGAAATATAGCTCCTTGATCCTTCTAGCAAGGACGGCATTTCTCCTTCTGTATGGAGGCGGGACGCTCCGTATATGCGGAGCGCTCCTTTCGACTTCGTCATATTTCACTTGTGTTTACTCGTTATCATCCCTGCACATCCATAATGGTCGTAGCGGGTCCCATATTGCTACCCTACCACGGCTCTCTTCAAATCTAGGCAAGTTCCCTTTCTGAACTGACACCGCACTCAGATGCCCCTCCACCAGGGTGGTACCTCGGTACGCTCTGAATTGGGGTAGGAACGGTTGTGGAATATTCCGCCGAGCAGGCGTTGGCTTCCCTAGTGAGCCTAAATGCCGGGGTATTCAGTTCCGTATATAAACGAGGAGTGATGCAAGTTTGGAAGTCCTTGTCAAACTAGAACTTGATGTGAAGACAAGCAAACGCCCAAGAGCTGTCATGATGAGATTTTCTGCGGTATTTTGTACGTCGGCGGCGCTCTCAATGGCACAGGCCTACTTGGCCGATCTACCTCCGGCCTTCAACGACTTGCCGGCGATCTGGGGTTATGTCTCCTATGCGGAACACTCCGTAGCTGTTCTGTCGGGGTCATTCAACCGGACTGCCATGGAAGCACCACGTGAGGGTGAAACAACAGACCCTGATCTGCAGGACGTGTAAGTGGCTGCAGTCTTTGTTTGAAGACTATTTCACTCACCAAAGGGAACTCCACAGAAATGCATTTCTAAATACCACCAACTTCATTGCATATGACGAGAAGTTCTTCGAGATTCTGGGGCCGAAGGCCACTGTCGAGCATGTACAGCAGCTGGCACTCCAGCCTCACGAAGCCCCTTGTTTCAACAAGGATACTAAGGAGCTCTATTTCGTCGAATGGGGTCCTCCCGGAGGTGACAACGGCACCCATACGTGGCAGTACTTGCTCGACACCAAGAACAACACGCTGAGAAAGATCACAACGAGCCCACCGACGATAAATGCTCACGGCTGTGTCTACTACGACGGGGCTTACCACGTTGTGACGGACGGGAGTTCCAATGAGACAGCAACTCTCGTGCGGGTTGACCCTGGCACCCTGAAGAAGGAAGTGTTGCTCAACAACTACTACCAACAACCTTTTATGGGATTCAACGACATTGAGATTGACCCTAACGGCAACTTTTGGTTGACCGACTCTAGATCAGGTTGGGTATGTGATTCGTTGTCATGAAGCGTCGCCCAAACCGCTGACAATGGACAATTTCAGGGGCGTGACCTGACGGCATTTACACCACCGACGAACCCTACCGTATATATGGTGAATGGCACGACGATGCGGCCCAGAGTGGTGCACATCACCACAGGGAACGCCAACGGCGTCGCGATCTCGCCTCTCAAGGATGGGCAGCAGACGCTGTACCTGCCAGATTCGGGTGTCTCGGAGCAGAAGCCGATATCCAGGAAGAACCCTTACGGCGACCGGGCGCTGGTTGCATATGACATCGCAGCCGGTGGGGTCCTCACCAGCCCGCGTCTCTTAAACAACCCCATCTCGTACTTCTATGATGGCATCCGGGTCTCTAGGAATGGGTGGATCTTCGTTGGGGCCGGAGACGGAGTTGATGTCATCGATCCTGACACGGGGCTGACTCTTGGTACCATTCGTGTTGGGGGTGAGAACGTGGCTGTCAACGTAGCTTTTGGGGAGCATGAGCTGTGGATCGTCGGGCAGGGAGGTGTCTGGCATGTCAGTGGTGTTGCTGAGCGGTTGGACCGAGAATGGTAGCCGACGGGCACGATGCGAGCGAACTTTGCCGAACGATGCAACTGCGCACAACCTTGTGAGGTCTTCAGAATCAAAGCCTTAGCCGCCTACTGATTTTCAAATAATATATGCTTGTGGTTGCTTTTACTTAAATAAACTTATGAAGTCTATCAGCACAGAAATAATATGTCCTAGGCTTACTGATGCCAACAAATATTCGTAGACGTTACGATGTACTTATCTACGTGCCTCCGTGCAGTTTTCTAAATGACAACTCTTAACACCTTGATGACAGCCACAAAGCAAAACCTCTAAACCGTATACCTGAAGAAGGTCGCACTGTCCCCGAGCTCCCTCTCCGCATCCTTCTCAGCCTCGGTGTACTCGCTGGGAGGCTTGTGCATTCTGTCGCGGCGGGCGTTCTCCCTGCGCAGGTAGATGGTCATGAAGATGCTGAGGCAGGTGGCCATGGCCTGGAACCCGAGCAGGGTGCCGTGGCCGGGGCGGTAGGTCGGGCGGTCCTTGGCCAGGTAGATGTAGGCAGCGATCAAGCCGCCGAGGTTGCCGAAGCCGACGTGCATGGCGATGCCGACGCCGCGCTTCAACGAGCCGCCGATGTTGTTGCCGTTCCAGGCGACACCCTGCGGCACGTTAGGGTAGATGCCCGACGCGAGGAAGAAGCAGCCTGTGTACTTGACACCGCTGCTGTTAGAGGCGAGGAGCATGATGAGCCCGATCATGCTGAGAGGAGGAGAGTTAGTACCGTCTCGCGGTGATTACCAGGGTTGAATTGGGGACTGTTGCTTACGCGATGCACATAAATCCAATCATGAAGATCCCTCGTGTCTTCCACCTGTCCGCGAGGTAGCCCGCCCCGATGCAGAAGATGCAAGCCACGAAGTAGGGAGGGACGGTCAAGAGCTGCGCCGTCGTGTTCCGGAAGCCCAGGTCGGCGACGATGGTCGGCAGGAACAGAGCGTATGAGTAAAGCGGGGTGTACACTCCAATCGTGATGAACATGTGTACCCAAATCTTCCAGTCCTTGAGGGCGGCCCAGAAGTATTTCATGTCGAATTCGTCCGCGAGGGAAGACCGGTCGCGCTTGAGCCGCGCGGTGACCTCCTTGCGCTCCGGCACGGTGAGGAAAGGTGCAGTCGAGGGGTAATCATACATGAACTTGAAGGCCGAAATAGCTGGATAAGAAGGTTAGTAAATTGAGTGATACCCAGGAACACCAACGTTGCTCGACTCTGTGTCTGAAATAGCAGTAGAAGAGACTTACCGACGAAGAAGGTCAAGATACCCTCGAGGATGAAAATCCATTGCCAACCAGACAATCCTGCGACTCCTCGCATCTCCATGATGCCACGCGCCAGCAGACCGCCAAAAGCACCAGCTGCTGTCGCAGCGGAGAAGAAGATGGCCATCCGCAGACCACACTCGTGTCGCGCATACCACATCGTGATGCTACAGCGGAGTCAGCAAACAGATCCATGCCAAAAAGGGTACCAATAAGCTTACTAGTAGGTAATTCCAGGGAAAAGACCGCCCTCAGCAAGACCCAATGCGGCTCTCGCAGCCATCAGGCCGGGATAGTTGTGGACAATTCCCATGAGTGTCGTGCAGATGCCCCAGGCAATCATGATGATGGGGATCCAGATGCTCGGGCGGAATCTCTTCATGGCCATGTTGCTGGGCACCTCGGCGGCGACGTAAAAGGGGAAGAAGATACCGAGCGCATTGTTGTACTGGAGGCTGGTCTTGGGCATGCCAAGGTCCACCTCCAGCGTGTCGAGTCTGGCATTGCCAATGTTGGTCCTGTCGAGGAAGGAAAGAAGGTAGAGGAGCGCGAGGAAGGGAATGAGGCGGTAGTCAATCTTGCGGATGAGCTTCTTGGTTGTTGACTCATCCCAGCCTGGGCCATCGACTGATTGGTTGTCAATGTCCTCGACAGTCTTTCCTACGGGCTTTTCCTCCATGCTTGTGCCGGAGCTGTCGACTTGGGCTTTGATGTCCGCCATGGCCAGAGATGTTTTGAAAATAATGGTTGGGAGCGCTGACGGGAGCCTGACTCGCAGTGGGAGGAGGCGTTGAGACAAGCAGACGTCCGCTGTTCCCCTGCGTATAAGCTCAGCTAGTGGCAGGTGTCAGAGTCATTCAGGCGAAACTAAGCAAAGACTATGAGGGGATGGCTTTCGCTTTATAGCAGCTTGGGCCTTGATCTCACCCCCCGAAATATTATACCACTTTGGGCCCGCTGTCCGAAAGGTAATCTTGGAAGATGATGCACAAAACTCTTGATTGGGCGTGCTAACACTGCAGAAGAGCTTTCATGGGTTGTGCCCCGGACCCCGAAGGAAAATGCCAATGCCTGGCCAAGACGAAGCCACCTGGGGTCTCACTTTTAGTCCACTAGACAAGGCTCAGGAACTAGGAAGGGGCCCTTCTGTCCGGGAGAGCGACTTAGAATTCGTCACGAGCGTTGGCCAAGGCGCCAACAAAGGTTTATTGTTGTTCCTTCCTCAGCTTCCGTTTTGTTGAGGCTACTTGTTACTATCACGGCTGGCACGGTCGAGACTCCGTCAGCGCGGCCGCTGCCTATTGAACAGTACCTGAGACATTAGGATCAAAAGGGCAAGTAGTGTAACCCTCGAGTATTTTCAGACAAGTACGCTCAGGTTTTGCTGCACTTATCTGGCCCGTGTCGGTGTGTGCAGCGAGGCTATTCGTCCGTGTGTGGCTGGCTTGATAACAGAGAGTTGGACAGGATTCCATACCAAGACTCACTATCCCTGGAGTAAGTGCCCGACAACCAATATCAGCCGCGTCTCCAAAGCCACAGGCTTGGCCCAAGACTTGGCAATACAAGTGCTCACTCCCCGCATTCTTCCCATTACCCTGGGGCTGGCCCAGAACAGTGGCGCACAATGTACTACCTGGATAATATCGTAGTACAACAGGCACGCTGACTGCAACCCCCTGCACCCGAGGCGTTGGTAGGCTTAATACTGGTCACATCGCATGCGAGATTGCTCGCCTACTCAACCACTGGGGGTTGAAGTCTGGACCCAGGCAGCCGGTCAAACGTCCATCAGGCGCGCAGAAAGGGGTTAGCTCCAGATTGGCCAGGGACATGGATCCGAGAGATCGGACTCGCAGTGTGTCGTGTCGTGTCGTATACATCTTGCTGTTCCGGCTCCCGCATTGCGTTAAGCCTCTCGACTGCCTACCGCGTGGCGTTTTCTAGGCACGGCGTGCCCAGCCGGTGGAATGGAGGAAATGACTAGGTTTCAAAAGAAAGGGAAGCGAAATGAGACCCGCGGGGGCGGCACTAGAAGGAGAAGGGCGCCCAGAAAGTCAAGGACGAAGGAGGATTCCCGCCCCTTGTTGGCGCTCGGCGGTTAGACTTGGTCCCTCCTCGTGTGGGGAGCCGGCAGTCTGGAAGGTTTCTGCCCGCCAAGTCCCCTCCCCCACAGACTTCCCCGGATCTTGGGGGCCACAAGCTCGTGGCAGTGCTCCGAGCGGGCTGGTCTCAGACGTCAGTCAAGAGAACCTCGCACTTGGCGCCTGAACTCAGAATCGTCCCGGGCATACGGAATGATAAGAACGATGAAGCCCGTGACACACCTCAGTTTCGCTGGCTGTCTTATGCCTTGACTTTTATGTCCTTTGAAGACGGCGTCGGGATCGGACCCCTGTCGCTAGCTCGCTTACCCGAACCAAACTTCGTTACGATCTGTTGGTAAGGCTAAGTAATATATGCGCTTCTTCTAGCAAGTCGCCAAGTCAACGATTCTGACAGAGGTCGACTGACGCCCGCGTGACGGCGCCCGTACAGACCCTCCCGGCTGTCCGGGTGTTCAAAGAAGCGTGGTGAGTAATCTCGATTCTACGGCGGAGTGGAAAAAAGTCTTGTCATTCAATAGCCACCACCCCTCGATTGACTTTATAGTGAGCATTCATCTTGGGAGGCGCTAATCAAGTGCAGAAACAGACCCATAATTCTATCCTGTGACAGCCCTCAAGAGCCTTATACCTTTGATTTCAAGGCTAGACAAGAAAACCCCCGGGGTTTGGAAAAGCAGCTGCTCGAGGTGTTTCCGCCCCGCGACAGGTGCAATAACATACCTTCCAGTGTTTTCAGAGCAGAATCCGCCATCGCCATCCACGGAGCATTTTCAGATCAGCTTGCGTGATTTCTTGGTCCCCTCTTTCGACCTTGGCGTGTAGCCTCTTCAGTCTCTTGGACACCGTTTTGGCCACGCGCAGAGACACTTCGTTCTGGAAGACATACAGCACCGCAAATACGAAGAATGTCACAGACGCCAAGCCGCCAAAGCTGCTTCGGACGGCACCCAGTATGCGAGCGATGAGCGACTTGCTCTTCAGGAATGCGTATTCGGTTTTGTTGGATGATTCGCCGTCATGTTTTGGTCGGTTCCAAATTGCCTTCACTGCTGGGATGACCACAGCACTTTGGAAATGCTGGTCAGTAACTATTGATCGTGCAGTGTGAGGGGAGACAATGCTCGCTTACGCCAAACCTCCCAAAAGCCACTTCCGCCAACGATGCCGCTCCGCCGCCCCTATTATATCCGACACCTCGCCCCGCAGCGCGTTTAGATCGACGAGAACATTTGCAGATTGTGATCGGAACTGGCCAAGGAAAGTAACACCATCGATCTGAGATCGGCGCTGCTGCAGATTGATCAGCTCTTTCAAGCCGTACTCGACGCTCAAGCGAGCGGTTTTTATATTCGTCGGGATCTCATGCGGGGAGTACACCCGGACAGGCCTGGCGAAAGGTTGCCCGGGCCTGCCTGCATCAGTGATCTTGGTAGGTTGCCAGTTGTCAGGCAAGGCACCCGACATGCTGGGCCCCGGGGGTGGGTACCCGGGGAGGTTGGGTTGCGCCGACGTTTCCACCGCGCCAGGTGGCTGCTCATATCGGATGACTGTTGTTGGCGATGATGCGGTGGCCATGCTGACTAGGTGTTTTGTGAGGGGCGGTGTGAGGACGCCTATGCCTGCTCAGACTGGCACACCTCAAGGCCCGTGACGTCTTACTGATCGTGGGAAACACACAAATGGTCCTGTGAGCAAATGCGTGAAACGGCCGTTGATAGAAATACTTTCAAGGACGTTCCATGTTACCACTTGTCTAGTCACTTGGAGTGCGTAGCCAAAGGCGGGGAGACTCGGGGTGGACAGGCAAAGTATTGGCCCCGAGTAGAACGCCAAGGGTGTTACGTCACAGTGCTTCAGAGATAGGTACTGCTGTTGAACCCATTTGAGGAGAGCTATACCATTCCTGGAATATCGGCTTTTAACGAGCACCATTAAAATCTTGCACTGGATGGACTTTATAATATCAAACATAACACCATGTCATGTTCATTTGGGTGCGCATGTGAGCAAAGGGAAACAGGGGCGGACGACTTGTGAGACACTGCTCTAATGTGTAAAAGTTGGAAGGTTACTGCGTCTCAGTCCGAGATCTAAATGTGGCTGTCACATTTATTCTAGTATCTAACAGCTATCAAATGCTAAAGACAGAAATTAAAAGAAGGCTATCGGCAACCCCATAAGAAGGCTATCTGGGACTAAAGATAATGAGGTTTTGTTTTCTTCGGAACTCGGACTGTTCAAACAGATTTCCCTGAAATTTCCCTGGGATTTCCCTGGATCCAAGATTTCCTCAGGATTTCTTTGCGATTTCTATCATATTTGCCAGTCCCTCCTGAAATGTGGAAGAGGTCCAGTCAAGAGTGCGCTGCGACTCTGTGTGGTTCGTCTGGCTCCCCACAACTTTTGGCGCAAGACCGTCATCGAATTATCCAGGTTTAGTGAACTGTTGCAACATCTGCACTCGCCCCCTTGCCAGTTGCCGCTCCCGGAGCAGCCCCCACGCTGCTCCCTCGATCACTGTCGCTTTCAAGTTGGACGAGCTTTGCTTTCCTATTTGGCCGTGTTAGTCGACGATTCGCAATTCTGAAATGGAGGTATCTTACTCTTTGCGCTTGATGTAAACATCCAAAATGTGAGTCGCTACAATTAAGGACACAGCGCAGCCGAGGCAGAAAGAGAAGCCTTTTGGATAGTTTGGGGACTCCACGGTAGGGAAAGTTAGCAGCGGCGTCCAAGCCGTTGATGACTGAGCGATGATGGTGATCAGAACCAGTGTGAAAGACCGCTGCTCGGGAGAATCTCGGAGGATGGTGTTGACCCAGCCGTGCAAGACACTCGAGAGCGCATTGGACCAGTACATAGTAGCGAACGCAAACCACTTTGCGCCTTCGGGGATATCCCAGACAACGAGCATGATCAGCCCAGTGACGTTCCAGAGTGAGGAGAATGTGATCGCCCAGGCCGGGCCGAGGACTAAGTCTGACAAGAAGCAAGCCACAAGATTGTACAGGATCCCCAACGCAGGGGCGATAGTCCCCATCTCGTTGACCTGGGCTGGGCTGTACCGCCCCAGGCTCTTGATCCAGAGCAGAAAGCTGCCGGTGCTCTTGTGGATCCCTGCGTTCCAGAACAATATGTCCACGAGGACGACGGTCCAGAACTGTGGGCTGAGGAAGATCTTCTTGATGTGGCCCAGCTTGAACTTTCCCCGCGTGACATGCCCACCGCGCTCGAGCCGGGATTTGGCGATCTTGATGTCGTGCTCGTTGAGGATCCAGCGGTTTGGCTGTTCGACGGTACCTGGCAACAGGAAATAGCCAAGTATACCAACGGGAATCGTGATTATGGCGCAGATGATGTACATCCAACGCCAACCCGACATCCCCTGGACTCCTTCTAGACGGTGTGACGCTCCGGCTGCAATGAGACCGGCCGTTAGAGTTCCGAGGTTCAAGCCGGTGTAAAAGATGCCGCCTCTTCGGGCGATCTCATGTCCTCGATACCAAGAGCCTGCGAGGTTTGTCAGAATATTTTCGTCAACTCTTTGGATCAGCGGGTTATATAGCTTACCAAAGACGTAATGCATGGCTGGAAAGAAAGCGGCCTGAGAGTACCAGTTAGCAAACCTCCAGCAACAAATTCTTATCCGGCAGAACCCACCTCGAAGAAGCCAACCAGGAAGCGGTAGGCAGCCATCTCTCCGAATGAGTGGGCGCGGTATTGCAGAAGGGTGAATAGACCCCAGAGTATGTCCATAGCTGGAATCGTCCAGTACATGGGAATGTAAGTGAAGATGAACATGAACGGTATCATGCCTACAACAGCCCCAACAGTATACATTGTCTGGAGTTCCACGAGCTCATTTCCCTTGAAACCGAGCTCCTCCTTCATCCCTCCAACGTAGGCATTGTCTGTAGGAGTCAGAAGCGGTTTCGCATTGGATTTGTTTCGTAGTCTTACTCAAGTTCGCCTGGTCTATGCAGTAGGGTTGGTTAGCTCTCAGCACAATCAGTGAGGGGAAGGCTGGCGTCGAACCTATGTATTTAACCCAGTATGCAAGGACAGCGTATGGGACCACGATCAGATCCAGCTTGATGATGAATTTGCGCTCTTCGGGCGTGTCATCTATGTCGCTTATTAGTATGGCACTTCCTTCCTCTAGAAACATATGCTACAGTAACTAGGTGTGCTACCGAGAAAGGATAGAAGAAGAGACACGAAGAAGACCATGTGAAAGACTCACCATCGGAATACCACTGAATCTTCCACCATTTTGCTCTAGGAACCGTATCTGTTGCCATGTTTGGGCACTCAGTGTGAATACGGTTCGACCTTGAGTAGACTGGATGTTTCTGTAGGAGACCAGAGTCCCAAAATGAACTCGAAAGGTGCAGAAACGATCCAGCTACTGTCAATCCATAATGGCATTTCTCCCGGCACAGCAAAAGTGATATCCGACCCCCGCGGCCCCCCTGCACGTCAAAATGTTCTCACCCGTCGATTGCGTGAGAGCATGTCGGGCTTGTGCCATTTACCAGATAACAAAGCCACCCTCGGATTAGGCCTGGAATTGTGGGAAGAGTCCCGCTTTCCGAGATGGAGTATTGCCGGAAGTGGGGTAACCTTGTGAGCCCGTCAGTAGGTCTTGGTACTAGTTTACGTATAAATAGCCCGTAATTTATAAACCTCCGTACCTACGCCTAGTAATATTCCCTACTTACTAACCCTTTATTTATAAGGATATTTAGCCTATTTTATTATAAAAATAAAATTTATATATCTCTATATAAAGGTTTTATTACTATAAATAATATACTTAGTAATTAATATAGAAATATTAATTACTATACCTACTAGGTGTAATATACTATAAATACCTCCTTATTAATAACTTACTCTATACTAAATAATACTACTAATAATATTAGCCCTAATAACTATAAGAACCTTAAAATAAATATAAATATAAATCTTAAGGTATATAATTTATACTTAAAGTTTTTTAATTTATATCTATAAAACCTATCTATAAATATATAAAGGTTATATAAGTTAGTATAAGTAAAGTAAAAAGTAAAAATATCCTATATAGTACTAAAACTTTACCTTATTTAATAAC
>JBBWSL010000302.1:0-17111 GCA_038088545.1 Diaporthe humulicola | reverse complement strand
ATATTATTATATAAGCCTTTAAATTATATAATAATATTAGATATTAGTAGAAGATATTATATATAGTAAAAGTATTATAATATTTATAATCTTTAGTGGAAATAATTATAAATTTAGTCTATATAGACTTGTTATATAGCATCTATTTTCTATTATACAAATATCCATCTTCTTTAATAAAGAACTTAGGTAATGCTACCCCAGTTATAAGCGATTCATTGCCAAGACTCAAATGCTTGTGAGGCATACCCCTGGCTAGCAAGTTTATAATCACATCGCTACCGCGACCTTCAGTGGCACTCAAGAGCTGCTGGGCAAAAGCGAGCGAGTAGTATGTGAAATTGTGATCATCCGGGATCCTCAAACCTCCACGGATGAGCTTGCTAATAATGCAAACGGTCACGTCGACCTTGACGGTCTACTGGGCACAGATCTATAAGAATTTGTAGCCGTTGCCAGCTGCTGCCGAGTGGACGAGTGTATGCTAGCAATCTCTGGTTTTGGCCACGTTAAACGGCTCCTGGACGGCTGTCACTAATTAGACACTGACGCTTGCAACATCCTCGAAGCTCCCACAGTCCACAGTCTTGCTCACCTGTTCGTGTTGTCTGCGGACACGTTTGCCTTCATATCTTGTAATTGTAGAATAAGAACCTGCTAAAGGAGTGTACATACCTATAAAGCCTAGCCGTTCATTACACTCACTACACAACCCTTTCTACCAACTTTATCGCACCTATTTGCACTAAAGCGCCCTACATTATCTTTCATTACATTAAAGCAAAAGTACTTACATCTATATCACACTATTAGGCCCAGTGGGTGTACTGTAGTGTATGGTCACACTATACCCATATAGTCACGTCGACACTAGCAAGTGGGTTTTAGTTGGGGAGCACCAATGTTCAAGCCAGGCAAGGCTATGTTCGTCCTAGTTATCACGAATGACGACGGGCTGGACCCCTCCGACTTGCGGAGCGGCATTCGATGGACAGCGCGACGAGTTTGCTCCATCATCGAACCGACATCGCACCATAGTTACCATCTCGTCTTCGTTTGGCGAGGCGGGCAATCCATGTTCAATAGCCTCCAGACCCGTCAAGAGAGATATCTACCCTATTATCGCAAGGAGCAGGAATTTCCGGCATCCAGGCTAATATGAAAAAAGGTATGTGCAGCGAATGTACAGGCTCATGACAAGCACCTGCGGTCTTGAAAACATTACCATACGATCGGTGGAGTTAGAAGGGCCGGGTAGCGCAACTTGAGAGTTACGTCAGTGACGGACCCTCACCGAATACAGAAGGAAAATGTAACCATGTAGTAGTGTTGAGGGGATGAGCGGCTGGCTCTAAAGTTCGATCTCGGCGGCCAGTGATGCAGTCGTCACGCCTCTAGCGGGGGAAGTAGCATTAAAAGATGGATTAAGGGCCAGGGGCGGAGGGTAGATGGGCTGGAGGAAGTGACAAGCAAAGGACACCACATAATTAACGCAAGCATCCCTGGGTGTTGTCGAAGACCACTGCACACTACCACAACATTGTTCAACAATATGAGAGAGGCATTTCATCCTCATCCTCTGCTAATAATTGCCAATGCTTAAAAAAGCTCTTGCTCGAGAAGTCTAATGTGAAAAATACTATATTCACGTAACATGTTTTGATCTGCGGATGGTGACCTAATCTTTCGCCATGACATCGGACCAGATCGAGAGAATGCGGGTCACATAGTTGCACTTGTGAGAAGAGAGAGACCGATGATCGCGGTGCCGCATCACGTTCCGCGTATCTTCTTTCTAGTCTCGGCTGTAACATGCCGAGGAGTACCGGGATAGGCAACATAGGTACAAGCACTCGGCAATCAACTGCATGAGTAGGATACTTGCGCTTGTGAGATGACGCGTTGTTCCTGTTTTTGATTGCCCCGATCTAATCAGATCATCAGATTGTCGGTGGGACAATAATGATCCCAGACAGCAGGGGCCCAACCACCGGTAGCCATGGGTACAGAGAGGGGGGCATGCCTGCTTCGAGTTATCTGATGCGGCCAAATACGACGCAATATCATCCTAGCCAGTAGGAAGTCCCACAATCCCATTTCTAATCCAGACTAACAGGTAGGTCTCCATACCGCTGTCCACTCACAAGCCGCCAGCCATTTCCAGTCAACGTCATCCACCGATAGAACCTTTCACCACATAAGGAGTCACGGGGAAAGAAGACAGTCACGAAGGCTAAGAGGTATTGGAATTACGGTTCCAAGTGGTACACAAGCACTACAAACAAATTGCAACACGCCGTGGCATTAGACGTGTCTATTCGCAATAAGAACAGGCGAAGCAAGAGACCGCTGGAATCTTCGACGAGAGCCCACAGATATGCCGCAATCATATACACAACGAACTGCCACTTACGCGTATGGTGCATTCTAAGCCTACTAGGATCATCTGTCTTGACCTCTTGGTCTCTGGCCCATCCCACCCAGCACTGGAGCCCACAACCATCACAATCTAGAGCTGCCACGCTGCATGCCACATGCACAACTAGACTGACGCTATCCCACCTTGCAACCTGGGCCATATTGCGGTCGGTATCCTTTCATGTCACAGCACTTCGCTCCAGGTGGAAGTCGTACACAGAAGGTCGAAAATGTGGACCAGGCATTCGCGGAGTTTCCCCATCTTCGCCGTCGCCGTAGCATCATCACAAATTAGTTTGTCAGTGATAGCTACTTACGGATGATCGCCCCGAGACCGTATCTCTCAAATGCCCGGGGCTGCCCCATGGGTGCGTCTGACGTCTAGGTAATGTTGCTATGCTGCCGCGTTGTGTACTATCCTTGTCCACATCCACTGCTCCAGTTCTGCTTCGAGTGGAAATCACCCATCTGTCCGAGGTCCAGGTGGAGTCACTGTCTGAGAGCTGTCGTCCCTGGCTTCTGGAGCCCTTCTCTTGCCCATCCTGTCCCCAATACGCCACCGGGGTTTGGTCGTGCGTACCACCGAAAGCGCTCTTTTGAGAACACGTATTCCGTCTCTGTTTATTGCACTGCACTGTGTTAGGCACATGACGAGCAGCCCTCTCTGTTTGTTTCGTAATGGCGTACACCGGGTCTGCTCCGGCAGATCGTCCAGGGAACCCTATAGAGCCTACCATGGACGAACAAAAGACCAAGGTGAGAATAGACCATATGCCATATCGTTGTTGGTATTAACCACCAATATCTTATGATCAACCCGCCGTATATTCTGACAATATGCCTTCCTTGCGCAGAAAGATGTCTCCGTATCAAGCCTTGATCTTTCGCCTACTAGGGGATATTATCGGCTGCTTTCGCACGCATCCAAGGACTCGGCCTTCGATTTCGCCCTGATTGTCATCGGCTTCTTCGCCTCCATCGGTGCTGGTATCCCTTTCCCCCTTCTTGGTATCCTCTTCGGTCAGCTTGTCGACGACCTGAACTCGACATCATGTAGCATCAGCAGCACGGATGACGGGTCCCTTCAGGCCGCGGTCAACCGCAAGCTCCTGCTCGTAATTTACGTCACCATCGCCAACTTCTGCCTGATCTGGCTGCATTGCGGCTGCTGGTGCCTGTTTGGCGAGCGCCTTGTCCGCAAGCTGCGTTACCGTTACCTCAGCGCTCTCCTGCGCCAGGACCTCGCCTACTTCGAGATTTTGCCGTCGGGAGTCATCCCGACGCGCCTGGACGCCGACCTGTCCACCGTGCAAGCCGGCACATCCGAAAAGGTTGGCATAGTCATTCAGAGCGTATCATACTTCGTTGCCGCTTATATTGTCGCCTTCCTAAAAGACGCCAGGCTGGCCGGCATCCTGGTCAGCCTGGTGCCATGCTTCCTACTCATGGCCCTGGGCGGCAACTACTTGATCAAGAAGTACGTTGAGCGTGTCAATGACGGCACCACCAAGGCTACCGCCATCGCATCCGAGTCGCTTGGCAATATGCGCCTCATCAAGGTGTTTGGAGCCGCCAGCAGGATCGAGAACATCTATATCGGCTACCTCAAGAGCACTCATAGCGCCGCAGTCGGTAAATTGCTCACGACCTCCGTCCAGATGGGACTACTGTACTTCATCGCGTACTGCGCGAGCGCTGTGGCTATGTGGCAGGGTGGTCGGCATATTGCTGAGTCCGTGGCGACGGGGAATGGCAATGGCATTACGGTCGGAAACGTGTATACCGTTATCTTTGTCTTAGTTGATGGTGGGTAGCCTTTGCGAATATGGAAATGGGATCCCGGGTGAATGTATCGATTACTGATATCCTGGCAGCCTCTTTCATCATCAGCCTCGTGGCTCCTTTTCTAACCATCTTTGCCAATGCATCCAAGTCATCTGAAAAGCTCATCCAGACTATTCAGCGACGGGCAAATATCCAAGGAACGAAGCAGGAGCAAGGTATTAAGCGATCCAGCATGGTGGGCGACATCTCCTTCGAAAATGTTTCATTCAGCTACCCGTCTCGCGCCGGGATCCCTGTGCTCGATAATGTCAGCCTATCCATACCAAGCAATAAGATGACTGGTGTGGTAGGCCCTTCAGGGAGTGGTAAGTCCACCATCGCCGCCCTAGTTGAGCGCTTCTATGACCCAAACGAAGGCAAAGTGACCGTCGACGGCACCGACCTCCGGGACTTCAACGTTCACAATTATCACGGGCACGTCTCCATCGTTGAGCAGATGCCCACGCTCTTCAACCGCTCTGTGTTGGAGAATATTGCCCATGGGCTCGTCAACTCGGGGCGACCCGAACATCAAGAGCTGCAAGAAGCCCTACTCGGCGGCGCGCTAGCCCAGCTTGCGGACGACACCCGCAGAGGCGGTGACCTGGAAAAACTTGCTCAGAAAGATCCTGCCTTGCAGACTATTGTCAGGCTCACCTGGGAGGCGGCCGAGCTGGTCGGCGCAACCGAATTCATCGTCAGGCTGCAGCATGGCCTCGCCACGACCGTTGGCCCAGGTGGTAGTATGCTTAGTGGAGGTCAGAAGCAGAGAGCTGCATTTGCCCGAGCGGTGATTCGCGACCCCTCAATTCTAATCCTTGATGAGGCAACAGCCGCTCTTGACTCGGCCAGCGAGGCCAGGATTCAGCA
Organism: Diaporthe humulicola; assembly: GCA_038088545.1. NCBI lineage: Eukaryota > Fungi > Ascomycota > Sordariomycetes > Diaporthales > Diaporthaceae > Diaporthe > Diaporthe humulicola. The sequence goes on along the minus strand of JBBWSL010000302.1, from coordinate 11,999 downwards.
TGCCATGGACCAGTTCTCGGCTAATCGTACCACTATCGTTATAGCTCACCGTTTGTCTACTATCAAGAATGCGGATCACATCCTGGTCCTTGAAAGCGGTGGAAAAGTCGTGGAGCAAGGAACGTACGATTTCCTTATGGAAAATAATGGCGTCTTTGCTTCGCTTGTGAGGCTGCAGAGCCTGAAATCTGATGACGACGACATGGATCCACGCAATTGTGGCGAGACAACCTCTGACAGTACGAAGGACGAAAAGAAGCGCAGAAAGGATGGAATGGAGTGTATTCTCAACGCTGAGGAATCAGACAAGAGCGACGACAGTGGCGCCGGACCTAAAACTCACGGCATCGAAAGCACCAGGACAAACACCCAAGGATTCTTCTCCACCTTCGGCTCCATCCTTGGCTTAGCACGCCCTCAACTTCTTTTCATCATCATCGGTATCATGGCGGCGACCATCGTAGGCGGCTCCCACTCGGGAGAGGCGGTGATCTTTGGAACCGTCGTCGGGCGTCTCAACGGCTGCCGGCTACCCTCGGAGATCCGTGAGAGCGCATCGCTCTTTGGTGGGCTGTTCTTTGGACTGGCGTTAGTCGAGTTTTTTGCCAACGCGGTCAGCACCGCCGCGTTCGGCTGGGTATCCGAGAAGCTGCTTTTCAAGACCCGTGTCCTCAGCCTGCGGTCGCTGCTCGACAGGTCACTGCACTGGCACGACTCGGAGGGCCGCACGCCTGGCACGCTGGTTGCATACATCAGCGCCGACGCCGTCGCCATGTCAGGCATGACGGGGACCAATCTCGGCATCACGTTCTCGGTCATCGTAAGTCTCGTCTCCGGTATCATCCTTGCCCACGTGATTGCCTGGAAGATAGCCCTCGTCCTGCTGGCCTGCGTGCCTGTTCTCTTCATGTCCGGCTTCCTACGCATCCGTGTCCAGGCTAAGTTCGCCGCCCGCCATGCGAAGGCCTTTGCCGACAGCGTGGCTATCGCGATCGAGGCCATCGACTCAATACGCATCGTCAGCGCATTCTCGCTGCAGAAGGACGTGGCCAATACCTTTCTTCGCAGTCTGCGCGGGCCTTACAAGTCAACGTCGAAGACTATCCTATATGGCAACTTCTGCTTGGCCTTGAGCTTTAGTGTTGGAAACTGCGTTTACGCGCTGGCGTATTGGTGGGGAGCCAAGCAGACCGCCCAGGGGATCTATACTCAGACGCAGTTCTTCATCGTTCTCACATCGCTCCTCGTTGCCTCCCAGTCCAGTGGGCAGATCGTTTCCCTCGCGCCGGATATCTCCAAGGCCGCCGTTGGGAGCAGGAGGGTACTCAGCCTCATCCTTCCCAGGGGAGAGAAGGCGTCGCGCGTGGAGAAAGAGGCACCGCGATTAGCAGGGGATCCTGAGGGTAACAGCGCACTCGTCGAATCGCAAGCATCCCGCGTGGATGACAAAACGCCGCGGAATGGAGTCACCGTGGCTCTGAGGAACGTCACCTTTGCCTATCCATCAAGACCAGACATCTCCGTCCTAGCCGACCTCTCGCTCGACATTCCGGCTGGTTCATTCGTTGCCCTCGTCGGCCCCTCTGGTGCAGGCAAGTCGACCGTCGTATCGCTGCTTGAGCGACTGTACGTGCCCGCTTCGGGTTCCATAACTCTGGACGGGCTTGACATAACACAAGCACCCGAGGCTACTTCCAACATGATGCAGGCCTCGTTTCGTGATGAAACAGCGCTGGTGCCGCAAGAGACGGTTCTGTTTTCGGGAACAGTGGCCTTCAACATTGGGCTCGGGGCACGGCCAGGGGAGGTCGCAACACAGATCGAAATTGAACAGGCGGCGCGGCTCGCGTGCATCCACGACACGATCACGGCGCTGCCGCAGGGCTACGAGACCTCTTGCGGGCCTTCTTCCGGTCTACAGTTCTTCAGCGGCGGCCAAAAGCAGCGGCTGTGCATCGCGCGCGCCCTCGTGCGCCGCCCACGCCTGCTTCTGCTCGACGAGAGCTCCAGCTCACTGGACGCCGAAAGTGAGGCGCGATGGGAGGCGGCGCTCGAGACGGTTCGCGCCGGGGGCGGGGTCACTATCGTTGCTATTGCACATCGCCTAAGGACTATTATAAAGGCCGAGATTATCTTTCTTATTGAGAATGGGCGAGTAGTGGACCGTGGGTCGCATGAAGAACTGGTAGCTCGCTGTGAAAGGTATAGGAATGATGTACTATACCAGACTCTAGAATAACCACTATTTTTAGACCCTTTCAAGAGGGTAAAATTTATAACATGAATAGTTTTGTTTTAAATCACTGTACGCACGGAGCTGTGGACGGAAGCCCGCTCTTGTCAATTGCTCGTGGGTCTTCGAGTTTCCCGTAGACAACCTTGGAGCTCGGGTTGCGGGGGTGGGAGTTGGAGGAGCCGTCCTCGCCTGCGGCACTTCCTTCTTCTCGCCCCGGTACGGCTTCATTTGCGAGGTGGAAGAGAGTTTCCAAGTTGTGCTAGCTAACGGAGACGTTGTAGACGTCAGCGCACACGAGAACCAAGATCTCTGGAAGGCACTGCGTGGCGGAGCGAAACAACTTTAATTTATTGACATTCATCACGCTGGAAACATTCCCACGGGTGCCATTCTGGGGGTGGGGGGACAGTCATTCCACGATATCTCGACCCGAAAGCAGCACTTTGAAGCCCACGCCAAGTTCGCCTCCGTCCACCCGTATAACCCATATTCCCATTTCATTAACAACCTGGTGCTAAGCAACTCGACCCGCAGCTGGTTCATCGGGAGCAGCCTCCAATACACCAAGAGCAACCCGCCGGCTTCACAGTCAGTCTGGCTCACCAGTCCATTCCGAGCGTCATGTCGGAACGGCACCGCGCCGTGGACTCACTCGGGCCGATTCAGGTTTAGGGAAATTTGGTGTATGTTTATTTAGCGGTGGCGACGAATGATGAAGCGCGGAACAGTGACAAACTGTTTGAGGATACTGTATAGGAGCTTATTGAAGACGCTTATCAAAAGGCAAAGAGCTTGGGCGTAGATAGGAGTTACCTGCAGGCGACTTACGCCGACAGCTGGCAAATCCCCTGGAGCGCCGCTCCGCTGGTATACTAGAAGAGCTGTGGGCTTCAGCGAAGAAGTACGAACCGGGCTAGGTTTTTCAGAAGCAGGTACCAGGTGATTTCAAGCTATCAAGGATCTAAGCTGGTCGTCATTCACATGTCACGAATTTATGGTTTAGGGGAAGGCAGAGTGGGATGTTGGAGCATTATGTGTGGCAAGTAGCTGTGTTTATTTGCGCGTATAGGTAGAACCACTTAGATGATATTTCATAGCTGCGCTAGTTAACTATACTGTAAAACAATAAGACTTTACATTAACATGTAAAGTTAATAAAGAGCCCCTTTTTACATTATTTTCAAATAAAATTAAAGATACATTATGGACTCTCAATCTAATAACTTAATCCATATTCAAAATATAAAGAGTGCATTTTTAGAGTTAGTATTAAGAAACTAGCTAGCCGAGGTAGTGGGGTTGTGGGAAACGGTAGGTAGCTATAGTACCCGCTTTTAGCAGGTTTTTAGTTCCGCCAAGACAGTCCCCAAGGAACTTGTTCGTGTAAACTGTGGCAGCTCCTCTTCTCTGCCATACACATACAGTACCGCGACAAGAACTGGGGCTTGTGAACATCGTGGCTGCAGGTCCATTAATCTCATTGATAGGCAGGAATAAGCCAGCCTGAGATATGGAGGACAATAATATATGTTTCATAACTGATGTTCTTGGCCCGACATTGTTTAGTAATCTACTGTGTTATTGCCCGCTATAAATGCACCTCCGAGCTTCCGCTTCGGCGCCCTCGTATTCGCTAGCATGGATAGCACCTGACTGCCTGTCAGGGGCGGGTATGTGGAGACTTCCAGTTCTGCTGGGGTTATTGAGGCCCTGAAGACGGAGCGACACCCACGACCTCAGTCGTCGTCTTGCATCTCAGCTCCTCTCCTTCGTCGTCGGGCTTTGCATTCGGTTCCCTTGGTTGACATGGTCCAGATACATTATGCACTCGCCCTGGCGGGCGCGCTTGGGCTTACCTCCGCACGCCTGGACGATTCCACTAACCCTTACAATCAGGTCCTCGGTGTTTACATGGCAGAACTCGAGGACGGCGCGGCGCCCCAACAATTGATCAGCAAATTGAGTGCGGCGAATATCACTATCAACATCCGTCAAAGCATCGACTCGAAGCTCTTTCACGGCGTCTCTTTCACTGTGAACGAAACCCACAACACGCCGGGAGGAATCGAGAGTGTCATTGTTGCCGCAGCCGATACCATTAAACGAGTGTGGCCTGTTAGGGCGGTCTCCAGGCCCGATGAACAGGTTGGGAGTTTCGTCGGTCTGAACAACACAGCAAATGTTCAACGGCGAGTTGTCGACAAGCCGTATTACCCCCACGTTATGTCTCAAATCGACCTAATGCACAAGGCAGGCTTCACGGGCCAGGGCATCCGGATCGGCGTTGTCGATACTGGCATCGACTACTCCAACCCAATTTTGGGCGGCTGCATTGGCCCTGACTGTATTGTCACTCACGGATGGGACGCGGTTGGTTTCGACGACTTTTTCGGCCCCGATGGCGTCCGTGTTCCGGAGCCCGACGACGACCCCATGGACTGCAATGGACATGGGACCCACGTTGCCGGCATCATCATCGCCTTGCCCAATGAATTTGGCTTCACCGGCGCGGCACCCGACGCCAGGCTCGGCGCGTATCGCTCAATGGATTGCTCTGGTTGGGGAACTGAAGAGAGCATCGCCGCCGGTATGTTGCGGGCCTTTGACGACGGTAACGACATTATCACCATGTCCGTCGGACTGTCGGGCGGCATTCCGGACAGCCTCATGTCTGTTACAGCAACGAGGATCATTGAGGCTGGTGTGCCTGTCTTTGTTGCCATCGGCAATGATGGACTGAGCGGCACTCTGTTCAACGCTGTGAGCCCTGCCGAGGGTCGGCTTGTGAACTCAATCTCGTCGTATGACCCTGTTGAGGAACCGGCCATCTTCGCCTTAGCTGAGTACGCAATTGGCGATGCCGGGCCCCAAACATTTGCCTGGGCAACCCTTTTGACAGGGCGCTACGAGTTCGAGAGTGGTGCTGATAAGGAAACATTGCCCCTACTCAACCTACATGGCTTCGTGGTTGGCAACACGACCGTCACGGGATGCACGCCTATTCCCGACAGTGTCCCGGACCTTTCTGGTTATCTTGTCCTCGTCAGCCTAGATAGGCCAGAAGGCTGCTATTTCCGCGCGCAGCGGCAGAACATTATCGCCAAGGGCGGTGCCTTGATGATGTTTTGGGGTACTGATTTGCAGTAAGTGGTCCCGCTTTCAGATCATTATGCTTTATTAGCACCTGAGCTGACATGCTTCATTATTAGGATTCGCAGTATCATCAATGATGACCCCACGGCCTTTGTCGCGACAACCACCACCTCACCAGCCAAGGAGTGGATCGAGGCTCTCGCTGGGGGTCAGAATGTCACTGTTACCATGTCTGTACCCTCGAAAGCCGATTCGCGGGTAGTTTGGAGCAACAATGAGGCGACCGGTGGGTTAGTATCAAACTATAGCACTTGGGGCCCGACGTACGACCTGAGGAGCGGCCCGACCTTTGGCGGTCCAGGGCGCAGCATCATGTCCACCTACCTCCAGAACGGCCAGGGCGTCGCCACGCTTGGCGGTACGTCGATGGCTGCGCCGTTTGTCGCCGCAGCCGCAGCTCTCCTTAGCCAGGCTCGCAATACCTCGGATCCCAGTATTCTTCAGAACCTGCTTGCTAGCACGGCCATCCAGCCACGGGGTCCAGAGTCTCCGCTGCAAGCGGGCGCTGGGCTCATTCAGCTGTGGGATGCTGCCCAAGTCAATGGAATTCTAAGTGTTTCCGGCATTTCATTCAACGACAGCGACAACCACCCCGAAGAAGTCACATTCATCTTGCACAACACTGGCGATTCGGACGCAGTGTACGAGCTTGGCCACACAGCAGCCTCGACAATATACGCAATGACAAATGAGGGCAGGCTGGCGAGAGCGCCTTTCGAAGCCATTGATGCATATGCAAACATCACTTTTGCAGCAGACCAGGCAGTTGTCAGTGCAGGAGGCGAAGCCAACATTACCGTGCGATGTACGCCGCCAGAAGGTGTCGAGAAAGCACGCTGGCCGATTTACAACGGATACATCACTCTCAACTCCATGAACGGCGATGCCCTTTCCATCCCCTACGTCGGCAACGCCGGCTCAATGCGCGAGGGGACGATCATCGACGACGAGGCCGTCACATTTTGGCCTCGTTTCGACGCCGAGGATGTCGTCACCCTTCCGCGCCCTACTACCCCAGGGAATTCATCATGGGACGATCTTTCGATGAACATCAACCCTTACCTTCCCGCGAAGGTCCTCCGGTTTGACATCGTGGCGCCACCGGCCATCCCGAACGGAACAATCGACGGGCGCAACAATTCTTCGAATGTATTACCCACAGAGGAGTGGCTTGGCCGGCAGACGTACGGGCAGACCTGGGCCTCGCCTTATGCCATTCTCGCAGCATCGAGTGGCATCTCAGCCACATTCGGAGGCTTCCTCTCCAATGGGGACCTCCTGCCAGCTGGCAGGTACGCGATTCTCGTTAGCGCCCTAAGGCTCTTTGCGGACCCAGCCAGTGATAATGAGACGGATTGGCAGGTGGTGGAAACAGTTCCTTTCTTGCTTCGGTACCAGGAGTAAGGCCCTTTAGAGCGAATGTTGAGCCTCAAGTCATTAAGCTGTTAATATCCAACATGGGTTGGGGGGGGGGGGGGGTTGCGTCTTAATATAAAATAGTTTTAGAAAAGGTATTATACTTGATAATAATATTTATATAAGATACTGTATCTAAGGATTCCTATAGTAATGAAGCTACCTATAAGTTATAGGAGCAATATATATACTTTAAGCCTAAATTTACATACCTTGTCTCTCATGGAATCGCTTTCGGTGAGCCCGCTACAAATGGGCCCTAATGGTTAGGCCTTATGTTATACATGTTGATGGCCACGAGATTTGCAAAGGTGGAGCATTACAGCCCACGTTTCTAGATCTTGTGGCCTGGGGTAGGGTGCATGCTCATAGTGTTATTTGTAGGTAAGCTAAGATAACGCTAATTTTACTACCTGGGTAGTGATGATATATCCTAATATAATATCTTCTAATACGAAATCCAGAGCTGGCCTGTTATTAGAGTATTTTATGGCTATTTGTAAGATTAGCTATTAACCACATTAAGTCAACGTGGTATATAATGCTGCATAAGGCCTCGTTGGAGTATAGTAGGATATTAGGCTCGGACGAAATTAATAGCTAAGATAATGATAGGTATGACAACGGGATGCAAGTGTTAGAGATCCCTACCTGGATGTGGACACCCGGCCTTGCAGCCGCCGTTATTATAGGTTGCACAATTACTGCCGCCCAGTTCGATATGACCGTCTGGACTACGCTTCTCTCTCTGGTCCTCGCCTTCGTTATATGTCTTGTTGCCATTTAGGCTACTGGGCCCGTAGGTATGTCGCTATTCTAACTTGCTATCTAGTAAACAAATATCCACTTAACTAAGATTAATCGATTTCCAGATATTACGCCCCTGTCCTTAGTGTCTAAAGTGGCCTAAGTCCTTCTAGCTACTTAAAACTACGGCCTAGGTACGACCGTCGCCTTGTTATAAAGGCTTAGTCTCCTCGGCGGCGGCCTTACTAGCGTTAGAGTAAGCTAGGCTACTAGTTAGTTAGTAACTTGGGTCTTTAAACTCCACAATGTTTAGTTTAATGAATACTAATCTCTTTACATTATCACGAGAGGAATTTAGAGTTAAGGCAACTATCTTTAATATATTAATTAAGGTTAAGTTAATACTACCTTTTATATAAGAGGGCGGTTTAATTTAAGCTATAGGGGTAAGGTTTAAATCTTAAAGAGTATAAGTACTTAAGTTCCCCTCTTAAGTATAAGGATTATAAAAAGTCTATTACTATATTATTTTAACTATTTATTTAACTATAATTATACTACTACTATTTATTTTAGAAATTATTATACTAATCTTTAGTTATATTTATACAGCTTACTTAGTTCTTTTTTTAATCTTTATATTTACTTTAATAGAAAGTTATTATTTATAATTATTATCTTTATACGTTTTAGCTTTTAAATCTTTTTTACAATAAACCTTATATATTTTAAATATAGTAGTTAAAATATTAATTTAATTAAAAAGCCTTTAAAGTATATTAAAGAATTTTATATAAAGTATTAACTTTACTTTAATAATAACTTACTCGTTTAAGTTAAACTTTATTACTTCTATAAATATAAAGCTATAAAATTATTATATCTATAGCTTTTTAAAATAATAGAGTATAGTTATTTTATTAGATTATTCTAGGGTATTAAATACTTATACTAAGTTAAATTATATTATTACAATAGAATAGAAGCATTATTAAATATTAATATCTTTTAGTAGAGTGGCACACTTTATTAGTAGTAAGTAATAACATTATCTTAATATTTAAAGATAAGAGTATAGATTTAAGCCCCTATATGTAAAAACTTTTAGGGTTAATAATATAAACTAGCTCTAAGTCTATAGGGCTAAGAAGGACTATTTATTTAATAAATAAGCTTTCTAAAAAGTTTTAAGTATCCTATCTATTAAACTCTTAAACTAAATATAAAGCCTAATACTCTATAAGGCTTTAAGGGGGGTTATAATAGAATAGGAGCTTATATATAGTTACTCTATCATCGCATAAAGAGCACTAAATCGCCTCACCACTATAGCCGTGAGACTTCATAGCCTGATTTCCATTTACACATACGAGGTGGTGTCTCCTCGACCAGATGCACTCTTAATTTGCAAAAGCAGGCTTTGGAATAGCAAGAAAAGGGGTCACTGAGGTACATTCAAAGCACCGGTATTCCTACCCACCTAAGCAAGTAAGTTACCGACCACAGCCACACCACAGCCCAAACCACAGCCAATCAAAATCAGCACGTGTGACACACCCACTCCCTGGTACATTTGGATGTGTTACACGGGCTGAAAGGAAAGACGCCCAACACCAATGCACATTGCTTTTTGCGCCCCACCATGACCACGCTGTGTTGCGTTGGGCTGTCGATTCAGCCATGGCGTTCTACATTAGGCAAAATTACTGAAAGGGCTCTCTCTTGCCCTTTACAAACAGCCGCGGTCCTTTTTACACTTTAGTGCCAGTTGAGATATATATATGTCTCACTTCATTTCACATGCTCGCTGTGGTACTAAGTTCTCTCCGATCCTTTTCAGCTCGAGCACTTTAAACACTTCACTAGTCTAACACGTTTTGATTCATTCATTCTTTCATATGGCGCCATACCTATACAGACCGTTGGATTATTCAACTAGGACGATCCGGCTCCTCCGATTACTCCGCAGCGCAGAACATACCGAAGAAGTACACTGCGAAATAATTGAGACTGTATTAGGGGATGTCCCGTACGAAGCCGTGAGTTATGCGTGGGGGAGCCCTGACAAGCCATGCACCATACTGGTGGATGGTTTGGAACTATACCTTACCAAGAGCGCCTTCACAGCTTTGCAACAACTCCGTCTACAAGACCAAGATAGGCTCTTATGGGTGGATACTATTTGTATTGATCAGAACGACCCCAAGGAGAAGAACCACCAAGTGGGACAAATGAGAACCGTGTATGAGGATGCGGAGATGGTACTCATCTGGCTCGGCCCCAACAACGACTGTATCGACGAGTTCTTTGAGATGATGACAGATCCCCGCTTAGAGCGGCTCAAGTCCCTCGGTAGCAAAGGGGTCAGATTCATTCCAGACGAGACCCTCCGCATGGCAATTCAGAACGGATTCCTTGAGCTTGTTGCAAGGCCATGGTTTCGGCGAGTCTGGATCATCCAAGAAGTTGCTAGTGCAAAGGCTGCTACCATCGTCTGTGGTCCCTGGCGCATTTCTTCGAGAGTCTTTGCCCTGGTCCCTGCTGTATTTGGCTTCTCGGTACCGGACCGTAGCCAGTCAGTGCTGGATATCATGCCCGGCCATGCTCGGCGAGAGTCATGGTGGAGGGAGCAACCAGATCTCCACACACTTCTATTGAAGTTCGGCGATTGTGAAGCAACTGATGCACGAGATAAAGTCTTTGCTCTGCTGAGTATCGCTTCCGATGGGCGGATCACCGAGAATTTCCTTCCAGACTATGAAAAGACACCAAACGAAGTGGCTCGGGATGCCATATCCTTCATATTATTTCACGAGGTTTTAGAACTTTCCGAGCACGACTTCCCCGCTTTGACGCTGGATGAAATGCTCCACAAGGTAGAATGTGTATTCGAGTGGGCATTTGACTGGGCATTGCGCACAGACTGCAAGGACATTATTCTGCGACTACTGGGAGCGATACCTGGACCGACGCAAACGTACATCCAAAAGAGGGCATTGCTGTGCTACTTCGCCGGGCGAGACTCGACAGCAATACGTCGATCACGATTGTGGCAGAATAAGCAAGCAACCCGGGTCACAATGGAGGAATGGGAAGTGAAAGAAGAACGGGACAAAGATGATGGCCTCTTTGGCTGGGCTCTGAGTCTTGATGGAATGGTGAACGTTGACGTGTTTGATGAGGCTGGGGAGACACCTTTGCACAAAGCTATCCTCGGAAAACACACGAAGAGGTTGGATCAGCTTCTGAGGCAAAAGAACATAGCCCTGAACAGATCGAATCACGCCGGGCTTTCACCTCTCAGCCGAGCAGTCATGTTGGACCGCAAAGAAATGGTCAAGATTATGTTGTGCTACAATGTGGACGTCAATCATACGACCGGAGGACCAACGCCAATTGCAATAGCAGTCCGGCACGCATCTGCGGAAATGGTCAAGCTCCTACTTACTCGCCACGATGTTGACCTTAATCACGGCGGTTTCCGACCGTTGCTGGAAATAGTGCAATGTGTTCAACAAGGTCGCCAACGTGATGAAATGGAAGCCAAAATTCGATCCATACTAGGTTATCGCCACCTCATTTTCGATAAGCGCGAAGATGGAGATGCAGAATTAATGCTGGCAATCCAGCAAAGCGACATGAATCTCGCCGCCTTGCTCCGCGCCAATGAAGTCATCAACGATATTTATGTCCGGTACTCGAGACACGTGTTTCAACAGGCGATACTGGAGCATGATTTATGCGCAGCCGAAGCAAGTCTTGAAGCTGAAAAAAGTCTAGCCAATGAGCTATTTCCGTGGAAAGGTGAGTTCTCACGTGTTGGGACGTCTAACCTAGCTACGCGAGGGAATGTCAGCACAGCACTCTGGTACTCGGTGTACACGAGAGACGAGGAGATGATTAATCTCCTAGTTCAGAAAGGAATTAATATTGAGACGAAGGATGCGCAATGGAGCATGTCACCGTTGGCGGTGTCATGTATGCAGGGCCAGTATGCGATCGCAAAGCTGTTACTCAACTATGGGGCCAGTCTCACCACCGTGGACTGGGCGAAATCGGCAATCATGGAATGGGCAGCTATCTCTGGAGAGCTCGGTCTCGTCATACTCCTTTTCAAGGTCGGGCAGCACCGCGGCTAGAGCCTCTCTTTAGGAAGATCGCTGTTAAAAGCGGTTGGCCTGAGGTATTTCGAGATGGTTGGCCTATTGCTAGATAACGACGCGCCTATCGAGCATCGTGACGGGGTTGGACGCACCTCGCTAGCTATGTCAGCCAGCATTAGTGACATAAAGATGATGGAGTTATTATTAGCTTGGGGTGCTAACATAGGAGCTGAAAACTACAACCGGCTAACTCCTTCATAGTGGGTGGCACATTACCGAATGTGTGGAGTGGCCAGGGAGGCCGTCTACCACCACCCGGACCCCCAACAAATTCAGCTTGCTCG
>JBBWSL010000301.1:0-17792 GCA_038088545.1 Diaporthe humulicola | reverse complement strand
ATAGTAATAAAAACTAGGTATAGCTTAATATTAAAACTTATAGTATAAAATAGTAATTTTTTATATAGTACTAATTTATAAAAGATTAAATAATTACTATTTAAAGCCTTATATATTAAATCTCACTATAATTATCCATAATATACATTATCTCTTATCCTTTTAGAATACTTATTACTATCCAGCTTAATAGAGGAACTTAAAAAATATAAATAGTCTATAATTACTAGATTTATTATCATTAAAGAATAGTTAATTATTAGAATACTTTATAAGCTGTATTTAGTTAATTTAAAGCCTATTATTTAGAATCCTTATTTTAAGTAGATTCTTTAAAAGATTTATACTAACCCTATAATTAAAGTTATAATAGTTTCTAATATTAATAGGGTTTAGGAATTATAAGGGGGTACTAAAGTTATTAAAGTTTAAGATAAATAGGAGAGTAGAAAGTTTAGTAATAGTAATTACTTACTTTTTTAGTAAAATGGGTTTAATAAAAGGTATAGGAGTATTTTAGTTAAGGTTAATAACCCTACTAAGTAGGGATAACCTTTTCCTTAACTTTAAAGACTCCCACTTCCTTAAGGAGCAGGAAGAATTTATTATTACTTTTAATTATTTAAAGTAGATAGTAATAAGCTTTCCTACTTAGATATTATTTAATATATAAGGGAAAATAAAAGTAGATAATAAAGAAGGGAGGTAGAAAATAAAAGGAGCCTATACCCCTAGGGTTTACTATATAGGTAATTAAGCTAAGGGTTTTTTTTTTAAAAGTTAGAAGTTATTATAAGGGAAAGAAGGTACTTAACTAATATAATTTACTAAGTTTTAAGGTTAAATTACCCCTTTAATAATCTGCTTATTAAAAGGTATTTTATAAGTATTTAAGAATATTTAGTCTTAATAATTATTATTATAAAGTAAGTTATAATGGTAGAAGCTAGGTTACTTTTTAATTAGAGCTATTAAATTTATCATTAAGGGATAGAGGAATAGTAGGAAGAGGTTAAAAGGGGATAGGGTTTTTATACCCTTAGGTAGTTATCTAAACTTTAGTAATTAGAAAGTCACTACCTTTTATAACTTACTTCTAATAAATAGCTTCCCTTTTTAAATATTTATTAAAAATTAACCTCTAATCCTTAGTTATTTAATACTTAACCTTTATTATTAAATATTAATTTAAACCTTTCCTCCCTTAATAATAATAATATTATACCTCTGTTTCTAGCTACTTTACTAGGTTATTATTATTTCTAATTATATATATTACTAACTAATAAACTTCTTTTTAATATATTAATTATCCTTTTTTCCTTAAACCCCTTATTAGTTATAGCTTTAAATAACGGTAAAGGAAAGGAAATAGCTAAAAGCTTATTAATACTTCCTAGGAAAGAGTACAATCTATTTAACTTTATAATTTATAAGTACTTAATTATTAAGAAGTAACTAATCTTTTATACTAGTTATCCTAATAAAGTTAAGGTAATAGGTATTTATATATTATTTAGATATAAGGGTATACTTACTAAAGGGTAAGTAGAGGAATATTACTTTTATAATACCTTTATAAATAGTATTAATATTTTTAATATTAAGAGCCTTAGTTATAAGTAGTACCTCCTATAGATACTAGCTAATAAGATTAATTAAAACCCTATTATTACCCTTTTAAAGCCCTTTTTAAACTATAATAAGCAAACCTTTATATATTAAAACCTAAAGACTCTTAATAAGGTAATTATTATTAATGTTTTTATTAAGAGAGTTAATAAGGGTTTATAAAAGAAGTATATATTCCTTCTTTATAATAGATTAGATACTAAATATAGGGAAAGTATTTTTATTACTTTCTTTAAGCATTAGAATAGGAGCCCTTATAATTACTACCTTTATTATATATTCTAAAATTTCTTAATTACTTTTTTAAATAAGTCTATTCCTATTATAATTCCCTTTTTTAAATACTAGTTTATCCCTAGTTTTAATTTAAATACTTATAAAAACTATATCTAATACTTAGAATTATACTTATACTCCTTTACTTAAACTAAAGTATCTAAAATCTTAAATACCCTCCCTAGTATTAGCTTAGAGTTATTAAGTATACCTTAATTAAAGCTTATATTAAGTAAAAATATAAAGGTAAGATAAAAGTATAACTTGAAGGAGGTTTAAGATAAGTGACTAGGTCTTATAAAAGGGAAGGTTTTAGGTATTTAAAGGATTAAGCTTACAAAGTTAAAGCTCTAAAAGTAATAGGGATAATAATAAATTAAGGTATATTAATATAGATAATTTATAAGAAAGGGAATATAGGGCTCATATATATAATAATTTTCTCTACTCTAAACCTTTTTAAAAAATATATATAGATTTTTTAAAAACTATATTAGTTCTAATTTAAAGTAAATAATAAATAAGTTGTGGATTGCAGCAACTAGATAAGTAAATTAGTAGTTATATAGATAATTATATAACCGTAGCTAGCTTATAGCAGTCTAGGGATTTGCTACAGCCTCTAGCTTTAACTTCCTCCAGATAATAATAATAAGAATATACTAATTATACACCCAATCTCATTTTAACCCACTATGTATATATAAAGTCTAACTAATACTAATTAGTAATTACTCACGTAATTACAGAACGGCAAGGTTAAAGAGGTAGATTATTATTGCTATTATTTATATACCCACTCTAATTACAGATAGTATGCATTCAAGTAATAATATCTATACTATAATCAAACTCATTATAGTCCCTGGGATTACTATTATACTATATTAATAGCGATTAAACTATAATAATAATACTTACTCTAATTATACATAGTATATTAGAGTAGTTACAACTATTACATATAATAAACTTAACCCCTTTACTAGGTAGCTTAACTATAAAGTAAGTTAATAAGAATCTCCTATATAGCGAAATAATAATATAATAAGCCCATAAGCTTTAATAAAGTAATTATAGCAATATAAGTATAAGAAAATATTATAGTAATATAGTGGAAGTGACTATATTACTATAAGATAATAGCTGCTACTATATAATTTACTTAGTACTATTATAGTAATTTTCCTAATATTACTATAGTGAAATAGCACTAACTTAGTAAATTTACCCTAGCTTTTATTATAAAATAGGTTAATTATAAAAGATATAGCTAAGTTATACTAAATAATAATAATACTAATAGTACCTATATAACTTATAACTATTATAACTAACTAATTAAGCTATATAATTTTATTAAAACCTCTATATATACCTCACTAATATTCCGGATAAGACTTTAAAGGGGGAAGATAATATACCTATTATACTAATTCAGGAGGTATAATGGAACTTTAATATTACTTTAGATATCGTTAAGGTTATTAATTAGGCTTTATAGGGAAATCTAGTAGTAATCTTAGAAAAAGATCCTATAGAAGTAGAATACCCCCTCCTGGGTATAAGGGTTATAAAAGACCTGTTACTGTGTTCTTTCAACTGTTTATTCAACTATGGTTATGCTGCTACTATCTGCTTTTAGAAGTTATCGCACTAGCTATGACACTTGTGTTTGAGTGGTGCCTCCATCTGGAGGTAGACTTGCTTGTTGATATTGTTAAAGTCTATCTCTGTGGCTATCCATGGCAAAGCTGTCAGATCACTGTGTCCACATAATAGAGTGTGGTTGTCTTACTAGGGTATTAAATGCTTATACTAAGTTAAATTATATTATATTATTAGTTTTATAATCCTAATAGGCTAAAGTATTATTTCTAAATAGTTTTAAGGGATAAGGCTATAATTATTATATATTTAGTTAAATATAGTAATACTATATACTTAAGAATATAGTAGGTTTTATTATTATCTATTTTAGGTAATTTATAAAAGGCTTAAGTTATATAGTAAAGGTACTTTAATAGTACTTAATAGTATTAGATTAGGTTATTAGTAGTTTAAAATAGTTTTAACTTTAATAGTACTAGTATAAATAGGTATAGTTTAATACTAAGACTTATAGTATAAAATAGTAACTTCTAATATAGTACTAGTTTATAGAAAATTAAATAGTTACTATTTAAAGCCTTATATTATAAATCTTACTATAATTATCTATAATATATATTATCTCTTATCCTTTTAGGATACTTATTACTATTCTAGCTTAGTAGAGGAACTTAAAGAATATAATAGTCTATATAAGTTTATATAAGCTTTGCTAGCTATAGAATTATAAGCTTTTCCTACTTACTAAATCAATTAACCTTTAGCTAAGTTAATAAAGACTAAATATTTAACTTAAAGATAGTTATTTTATATAGCTGGTATTGTTATATATTATTATAAGTTATTATTAGGGTAATTATAAACCTATTTATTTAGGATACATATTACTATTCTAGCTTAGTAGAGGAACTTAAAGAATACAAATAGTCTATAAACCTATTCATATTATAATTCTTGAGATATTATCTAAGAATGAAATAAGAATACTATAAGATAAATAACTTCTTATATTTTAAGATATAGTAGCTTTTACACGTAGTTTTAAAATATAATATCTTTAGATTAATAGTATCTAAATTATCTAAAGAGATAAAGAAAACTAATAGTATAAAATAGAGAAAATGTACACTATCTTTAAAAACTTATATCCTCTATTAACAGCTCTTTCTAGGTATAATAGTACGTTTAAGTGGGTTTGTCTTTAATCTAGTATATCCTCCTATAGAGTAATATATAGTCCCTTTATATAGTAGTAAATACTTAAATACCTAGTATTTAATAATACATAATATTAATAATAGTAGGTATAAAATATGGTAGTCTTAGCTAAATATAGTCAGCCTTGTAATAGCTGTACAGATAAGGCTAGTAAGACCGGTTTCCCGTGGTGCTATAGACTAGATTTGGGTAATTAGTTATATAGCGAAAGTATACTAGCTTAATGTAATTCCTTTATAAAATATAATAATTTAAAGCTAATACTTCCTTCCCTAATAATCCATATCCCTACATATATATACCTTATATAAGCATAAGCTATTAAAAAAGCCCTTACTATAGTAAGTAACCTAGCTAGTAATTAAATATAGCTTCTAACTTTAATAAATTACTTAAAATAAACCTAAAATTTTCTAATACTTATCTATAAGACTTTCTTTAAAAAAAGTCCCTATTATTTAAAAATAATAAATATAAAATTTGTAATATAATATAAAAAAAGGGTAAATTTAAAAAAAAAATTATAAAACTTTAAAATAATTTAATACTATTTTAGGTATTTTACTTTATTTTTAAAACTTCTCTCTTTAAATAAGTATAAAAGGTATTAAATAGGAAAATACTATAGGATAAATTAAAGGTATTGCTAATAAAGGGTAATAAGGGGATATATATAGCTATTACTAAATTTATATATAAGATCTTAGCTAAAGAATAAATAGAAAGCTAAAAAGAAGATAGTAGGTAGAAAAATATATTAGTAAATAAAACTAAAAAGTTAGCTAAATAGTAAGAAGAATACATAGTGTAGCTAAAGCTATAGTACATTTAAACTTTATAATATATTTATAGAATAAGATTTAGTTTTTCTAATTAAGTTATATATTACTTAGACTTAATACCTTTTATATATATAGTAGAACTACTATCTTAATAGTGTAAATAACAATAGTATAAAGGCGGATTTTAATAAAATATTTAGCTATTATTAACTACTTACTTAAGGGTGGGTTTATCAAGCGTGTACAGTCTCGCCCTACGTAATATCCTTTACTAAAAGTAAGATAATCTTCTAATCTCTAGATAATATAGAGTACGAGTATAGTGAGACTCAAGACTGTTACTAAGGAAAAGCCGATTAACTTAGTAAGACAGATATCTTCCTGAAAACCAGACCTCACCTCCAATAATAATCTCTTCTGAAGAAGATAGCCCGGTAGGGGACACGAGCGTAACGATGGGAGTCTTTTCTAGTCTCAAAACTAAGATTGTGCCTGTCCTTTCTGGTTGTTCCAGAGATGAAACCCAATCAACCTTAAGTATTAGACCTCGGTAGGTTGTAATGACTTAGAGGCATCAGGTTATATTACAGTACTCGGGACTGGTAATCACGATACTACAAGATAGATTACCGGCTGTTAGAGCTATCGCTGAGTAATTCCAGAGCGTTTATGTAGGAGAATCCTACCTAGCCGGCCTGTGGTCGAGGTCCTTACTTGATAATTTACTCTGGATATCCAGTGGCCCACCACTCAACTCTAAGAACTTAAAACACCAGGAGAGGCTGGAAAGACTGTTTTCTCTGCCTATATAGTTGTGGGTATCCCTACATACTACAATTATCTACTTCGGTATTGGTGTTAGTATTCCCAAGGCTGAGGATCTTAAGGCACACTACAGCTATATTAGTAAAGGGGCTTTTAGTATTCTTCAGCGCAATAAATTAATCTTAAGGAGTAGGATTCTGTATTCTCTACTTCAATGGAGTGGTATAAAAGTCTCTCTATACTTCCGCAATAGGAATTCATGGATAGGGTTTAGGGACCTAGTATGGGGTGTATGTAGTGGCTGGTGGATATATAAGTATAGATCAGGACTAGTACAGGTTCCAGAATATTCCTTTACACTAAGAAGTTAAAATTCTAGAAATATCAATATCCACTAGTAGCTCCTTTTCAAGATCTGAATAGTACTTTCTTCTCTTATACTGTGATAACCCATATGAATTTGTATATACACAAGCGGGGAAGGCGACTTTCATGCTAAATCAAAAGTGGGTGGATGGGTAAGGTGAGGGTGAGCTGCCTCAAGACGGGTTTGAATGTATCTTTGAAGATCGAAGTGTTCTGACTATTTGTGAAATATGATAAATGGACACAACTAAAGGATGACCCAAGACATGGCATATAGAGGAAGTAGAATGTGAATAAATCTTTCAAGTGTATGTCACAAGCTAACATCATGTCACATCATGTCAACATTTACATAATCTCCCCCACTTGCAGATTATGCCGGGAACATGTTCTTTTGTGATGTTGAGTTATTGATTGTATGTCAGTGTCATCTCGGCGTTTCATCTCAGTGCATTCACGAGGTTTTCCTTCTTCCCACTAGTAGCGAGAGGTCATTGCTATGTCCATGTTGAACATCTACCAAGGGGAACTCCTGAAGTCGTGCATGTGATGAATATGCTCTTAGTTGTGCAAACATGATAACTTCATACCTAAGGCAACATTGAATGGTTGGTGTCAATGGTCGGTGCCATCCTTCTTGGATCGCATCACTTAGTGTATTGTGAGTGGTCTCACCGGGTTAGATTCCCCTAGGCAACTCCATGGTAAGAACTGAAGGAAATTCCGACTTCAAACTAGGCGGCGCTGTGCAAGTTGAAGCGTCTCAAGTACGACGGGTCAATCGAATCTGCAAATTCCCAGGGTCGACAGAAAGCAAGTGTGTCTCGGGCTTGACTGGTTGCACTACATTAGGTACCCGAAGGCCATCACACCTGGTGGTGATCAGCATCAGTATTTGATTGTGCCCATATGAGCATTACAAGGGCGGTGTGCAGCAACGAGCGGCGATCAAAATCGAATCGATTTACAAACGAAACGAACAGTTTTCGTGTGGCTTACCACGAATCCTGTTTTACTATTCGATCTGTGCCGCGGTCAGCGGCACCGGTACAGTGTATGAGGACCGGGGAGTGCGTACACACGAAGGAAAAGCACTTGTAAATTGTGGGGTAAAGGGCTTGCATGCCCTTCAGCCCAGAACTTTCAAGTCTCTCAGCCCAGAGGAACTCAGAAACGACAACTGATTATCTACTGCTCACCCCGCTTGCCTATAGCGTTCCACGGTGCTTCACAATTTGTGCAAACATCTGTGGCTATCACGGCAGATCTTCTCCAAAAGCAATTCTCCAACCCCAGCTGAGGACACACCGACTATGTGGAGACATGGTGTCTCAGACCGACAGAGCTGAGGCACCCGGATGCGTCCAATTGCGGTGATAATGAGATATTCAGATGACGATTCTACCACGAGGTGCAACATTGAAACACTCTGAGGAAATATGGAGATTCTCGCCGAGGAAGAACAGCCGAGACCGGAACGCGGGTGACGCAGCCGATCTGACGCAGTGCACCACGAAAAATAGCCGAGCGTTCCTAGATGTCGTTTGTGGTGTAATAGGTGGCCCGAGAGCTGTTGAGGCTGGAATGGAGAATGAGACCCAACCAACTGAATGTGTCGCTCGTGCGACCCTCAACTACATCCAGTTTAATTGGAAAGAGACGACCGGTCAAACCGAAGACGGTGGTACGTATCAACTACGCTCGTGTGGCGTAAAGTATAAAGACAACACTTTTTTGTTGCCAATCTAGAAGTGTGTATAGAAACTTCAGCGTCCCTCGAATACTGTATCTCACATCTTCAACTCATTGCCAGAAATACTCTGATTTCAACTCCTACTTTGCATTCATCGTGCTATTATTCGCAATGGTCGTCACGAGGAAGAACATCCGTCAGTTGTGTAAGCCTGAGAATAAGGCTGAGCTGGATAAGCTGATCAAGGCTTTTGCAGCAATCCAAGAGCTCAAATGGGACGATCCTGACTCTTTCTTCAACATCGCTGGCCTCCATGGCCAGCCTTTCCGAGGGGCAGGGTACACCAACGCGCAATGGTGGGGAGGATATTGCAATCACGGCAATGTACTCTTCCCGACCTGGCACCGCGCTTACCTCGTCAGGCTCGAGCAGGCCCTCCAGAAACAGGTGCCCGGCGTGGCTCTACCCTACTGGGATGAGATCGAGGATGCTACCACGAAGGAAGAAGGCATCCCTGCCGTGTTCCTCCAAAGACGGTATACCTACGGCGACAAGGAAAAGACTACCATAGAAAATCCTTTGTTCTCCTACAAATTTCAGCGGACACTCCAGGATAGGTTGGCCTCAGTTGCCGATTACACCAAGCCCAAAGATTATCAGACGATACGGTACCCCTTCTCGGGCCTCGTTGGTACCGAGAAAGACAGGAAAAAAACTGTGGCTCATAACAACACGCTACTCGCAATGGGAGAAGACCAGACGAACCGAATGCTGAACGAGAATGTCAAAACGTGGCTCAACGCCACCAAATACCCCCCTTCCACTGGTGAGGAGATCCCTGCGGGTGTCAAGAAAAGGTACACGGACTGCCTACTCGCGCCGAATTACACCGTCTTCTCCAACACCACCTCTGCTCGTAAGCATTATCTCATTTTTCGGTTCCTCGTCTGTCATGTCTTGCAGTGTTCCAGAACGAGTCACGTTCGGGACTGCAGCAGGTGATTAACACGTACTAGAGCGCTGGAACGATGACCGCGCAGATGTCACCGGCGAAATCTCCGTCGTGTCTCTCGAGAGCCCCCACAATGCGATCCATCTGGCCATCGGAGGGTTCGACGTGCCTAAGGCGGGCCCGGACAGCAGCAGAAGCAACTATGCCGACGCCAACGGCGACATGGGCGAGAACGACACCGCCAGTTTCGACCCGATATTCTATTTCCACCATTGCTTCATCGACCTCATGTTCTGGAGATGGCAGGTCAAGCACTCCAAGACACAGTCCCTGGACATCATAGAGGGTTACCCCGGGACCAACTCGGTCGATAGCCAGGGACCCACCCCAGGTGTGGCCGGCGGCTCGTGGCTCACCCTGGCCAGTCCCCTCGACCCCTTCAAGAGGCCTGACGACGCTTCTAAGGCATTGACGTCCAACGACGTCGTCGACATCGCCAAGCTGGGCTACACCTACGACTCCCCTCCCACCACGGACATAAGTGCCTTTGCTGCCCCCGAGTCGAGGGAACCAGCGCCCGTGCTCACCATCGAGAACATCAGCCGCGCTAACATCAAAGGGGGCTCATTTGTGATTTCCGCGTGGTCTGTCGACAAGGACAGCAAGCAGAAGCTTCTCCTCGGCACGGAGCCGGTCCTGAGCAGGCGGCACGTGTCGGGATGCGCGAACTGCCAGAACCACCTCGAGGTGAGGCCACACTTTGAGCTAAATGGCTGGACTGAAGAGGACCTGAAGAAGGTCAAATTCGATCATGAAATTCATAGGCATGATATTTCCGGCGACCATAGTGCCTATCTGGGTAGGCCGGATGGGGAGGAAGTGGTGCCGGTGTGCAAGATATCTTTTGGTCACCTTCGTTGAAAAGGGCAATGCCTTCCAATGCCTTGCACTACCTTGGAAGCTATCTTTGGAACTGGAAGTAATGGAACTCGAAAACCAAGAGGAGACTCAAGACTGCCTACGACACTGGGACAAGGATATGCTTCATCGAAGTTCTCTCTTATTAGCTGCAACTAGGCTTTCGACAACGAATCAAAGGGCATAGAAGGCAAAATTACCTCAGGCTCTGCACAAGTCGAAAACCAAAACAATCATTACAGTTCTTCTTGCCTCGAATGATAGGCACATAATCAAGGTGCAGCCAGGACAGTCTGTGGTCTATATGCACGTGGTGGCGCAAACTGTCCGTATAACTTGCGATGCACAATAAAAACAGAAGCGCTGCTATTGTGATCGGTATTATACGAACTTTGCCGGGTATCCACTACACGGCCACGGCATCCATGATGAATCAGTGCTCACTGCACAACCTCCTGTGGGATGATCTCCTACAGGATACCCTCTAGTGGGATACTGTCTACCCAGGTAGTAGGAAAACCTCCTATAGAATAATCTCCCGTAGGTCATCCTCCTGTGGGATATCCTTCCGTGGGATTCCCTCCTGTGAAAGTTACAGGGGCCCTGCAATAATATTGCAAACTTCTTGAGTGTATGACTGTGTTATAGTAATAGTATAGGTGATGCCTCATCACTAACACAGCCACCTCTGTATGCTCAGATAATTAAATTGAAAACCATATTGCACACAAAAAGTCCCGACAAAAAGGAATTAATTATTTTCGAAGAAATTTATATTATAAATGTGTTTAATACCAGTTTAGCATTCACCCACCACATCTAAAGACCATTAAGAACCTTAAATTAAGAACTACACTTAAATCCAAAGAAGTACTTAAATTTAAGCTAACTCTAAAGTATACTAAATAAAATCTTCAGCACTACTTTCCCTACTCCCTATTAGACTTTTTAAAAGTAACTTTACTACTCCTATTATAAATACTTAAAGATCAACTTTAAAACTAAAATCCTATAGAAACTATTATAGTTACTATTAATAACAGTCTAGTTATAGAATCTATAACTATTAATTACTATTAAAACTCCAGTTTAATTTTAAAATTATATATAGTTATTTATTTAAAATATTAACTAAACTCCTAAAGAAAAACCTTATACTTCTCCTATATAGTTAAACAATAAAAAGTAGGTATTTATATTAAGTATAGCTTCTAATAGCTTATCAATATACTAATAGTAAAGGGATAACAGGATATAAACTTATAGTAAAAGTAATATACTTTCTTATTATTCCCTATAAATAGTAACTAAGGTATTAAATAGGGGTTATAATTATAAAAACTAAAAAGTTATATTTTAGTATAAATAGTAAGTATTATACAGTATAGTTAATATAGTTATAATTCTAAATTATTTATAAACTAGGTTTATCCTAACTTCTTTTTAAAATCATTAAGATTAGTTTTAATAATTTTCTTTAGTACTATTAAGAGAGGTATTATCTATATCTTTAGAAATAAAATCTATAGTTTAAATATATATATAGGTATAGACTATTTATATTTTTTTAAGTTCCTCTACTAAGCCAAAATAATAATAAGTATTCTAAAAGGATAAAAGATAATATATATTATAGATAATTATAGTAAGATTTACTATATAAGGCTTCAAATAGTAACCATTTAATCTACTTCTATAAACTAATACTATATTAGAAGCTACTATCTTACACTATAAGTCTTAGCATTAAGCTATACCTAGTCCATTCACATTAGTACTATTAAAGTCAAAGCTATCTTAAACCACCAGTAATCTAGTTTAACACTATTAAGTACTATTAAAGTACCTTCACCATATAACTCAGGCTATTAAATTACCTAAAATAAATAATAATAAAAGCTACTATATCCCAGAATAGTATTACTATATTGAACTAAATATATAATAATCTACTATAATCTTATCCCTCTATATTATAAGACTATTTAGAAATAATACTTTAGCCTATTAGGACTACAAGACTAATAACATAATATAATTTAACTTAGTACAAGTGTTTAACACCTAAGACAGTCCTCTTATTAAATAGCAACTGGGCACAAAGGTACTAAGAAGAATTATTAATTTACAACTATGTTTGCCTAAGGAAAAAGGGAAGGAAAGGGCAGAAGTCTGCTTAGGAAGCTTCCAAATAGTTTTGAGGCCAATTGGGCTGATAAGATAAGCCTAGTGCACGGGCCCACTGCAGTAGGACCTGCTTGCGTTCAGCCCGCGGCCCTGACAACACCCCATTAAGTGTATTCACAGCTATGTTTATAATAGACTATGACCTGGTAAGATAACCACGCTCCATTACTTCAAAAAGCTATAGACATAGTAATCTAATAGCTCTATAGCTACAGAAATAATAAGGTTTAACTTTAATAAGTAAGTCGCTACTAAAGCAGAGTTAGTACTCTATATAAAGTTCCCTAATATACCTAAAAAGCTTTCTAGCTAAATTAATACTTTAATTATTATACTTAAAATATATAGAGTTTATTTTAAAAAAATCTAAAAGCTAATAATTATAAGAATAAGGGTTACTAATAATAACCTTCTATTAAAGTAAATATAAAGATTAAAAAAGGAATTAGGTAAGCTATATAGATATAATTAAAGATTAGTATAATAACTTCTAAAAATAGATAGTAGTAGTATAACTATAGTTAAATAAATAGTTAAAAGAATATAGTAATAGGTTTTTTGTAACCCTTATACTTAGGAGGGGATATATATAGGTATAATATAGATATTAGTAAATAAGTTTAGTAACTTTATAATTATTTTTAGTATTACCTTTATTACTATATAATATTATTTAGGTTTATAGATATACTTAAACTAAATTAGTAATTTATTATTATTAAAATTAAAATACTTTTTTAGTTATTTTAAATAAACCTATCTAACTTAAGATACCTATATAATATAAGAGGTAAACTTAGTAAAATATAATTTAGAGTTAAGAGATATTAGTTAAACTAAATTACAGATCTATTACTTAAAACTTATATTCTTAGAGTTATTTAAAGATAAATCCTCCTCTAAAATTTTATTATTTATATATTAAATAGTAGTATATATTTCGGGTAGTTAAGACTCTCTAAAAGGGTCTTAATCTTATTATTAGTTAAGGAGATAATTTTATATAAGATCTCACTCTCTACTTCTATAAGCTTCTTCTCTAAATAGAAATCCAAATTAGAATCTTTTCTTTTAAATATTATATTACTTAGTAGTATAATACCTCTTAGAGTAACTATAGTAATAATATCCAGAATTTCTTAAAATTAATAAATAAAGTCTTTAAGAATACTATAATTTTAAGTAAATTATAAAATAACTCTACTTAGATAGCCCTACTCTAAATAAACTACTAAGGTAGTTATAACCTTTCTTTAAAATTAAGGATATAAATATAAAAGAGTCTAGAACTTTTTTTAAAATTAATTAAACTTTTAATAATTATTATAGGGATATCTATCCCTCTTAGGTATAAGGGTTATAAAAGACTTATTATTATATTATTTTAATTATTTATTTAACTATAGTTATACTATTATTATCTATTTTTAGAAGTTATTATACTAATTTTTAGTTATATTTATATAGCTTACTTAATTCCTTTTTTAATCTTTTTATTTACTTAACTAAAAGGTTATTATTAGTAACTCTTATTTTTATAATTATTAGCTTTTAGATTTTTTTAAAATAGACTTTATATATTTTAAGTATAATGATTAGGGTATTAATTTAGCTAGAAACCCTTTTAGATATATTAGGGAACTCTATATAGAGTATTAGCTTTACTTTAGTAATAACTTATTTATTAAAATTAAACTTTATTTCTATAGCTATAGAGCTATTAGATTACTATGTTTATAAAGCAATAGAGTGTGGTTATCTTACTAGAAGGTTTAGGGTATTAAATGCTTATACTAAGTTAAATTATATTATATTATTGGTTTTAGTAGCAATCCTAATAGGCTAAAGTATTATTTCTAAATAGTTTTATAATATAGAGGGATAAGGCTATAATTATTATGTATTTAGTTAAATATAGCGATACTATTAGTTTAGGATTTAGTAACTTTTATTACTATTTATTTTAGGTAATTTATGGCCTAATTTATATAGTAAAGGTACTTTAATAGTACTTAATAGTATTAGATTAGATAGTTTTAACTTTAATAGGCCAGTTAATAGTAAGCTTAATAGTAGTGAAGACTAGGTACGGCTTAATACTAAGACTTATAGTACGAAATAGTAACTTCTAGTGCAGTACTAGTTTATAGAAGATTAAATAGTTACTATTTAAAGCCTTATATAGTAAATCTTACTATAATTATCTATAATATATATTATTTCTTATCCTTTTAGGATACTTATTACTATTCTAGCTTAATAGAGGAACTTAAAGAATATAAATAGTTTATAGGGATATCTATTAAGACTATAGGTTATAAGTTTACTACATACTAAATTAATTTAACTAAATAATACTATAAGAATTATAAAATAATTATAAGCCTCACCAGAGACCCAAACAAATAGAAGCTTAGTTATAGTCTTAAACTATACTAAAGGCTCCATATCTTGTACAGGAATTACACTATATTCGGAGGTAACACCACTAACAAGTTCCGACACTGTCGGCACGGCTTTCAGGACTATGGCTTTAAGATGAATAATGTTTGAATGGGAGAATATATAAGGAACAAGTTCTTCTACTCTAGAGATTGCAAGTAGAAAGAACTCTAGAGTTGGATACTTCATATTTTACTTCTGGAAAGACTATCTTAACCAGCATTCATAATCTTAATTTTCTAGCTTCCTATAGGAAGCCAACTAACTCTAATAAGTCTATAAGATAGAGTTATTTATAAAAATATACTATCTTTTAATAATTCTTTTAAAAACATTTTTTTATATTAACCTACTAGTAATTTCTTTATAAAGAACCTTATAAATATAGTTTTATAATAATGACTTAATATTAAATTATAATATTATTATTTTAAAAAGTAATGAAATAAAAAACATTATTAAATCTAAGGCTTAATTAGAAATAGTAAAGGTAATTAATTCTATAACTTAAAACTACTTTATCCTAAAGTATAAAATGTCTAAATAATTAATAAATAGTAAACTTCAGAATATAATAGCTAATAAAGAACGAATATCTTTAAGTTATATAAATATCTAAAGAGAGCAGCTAGCCCTAATATTACTACCCCTATATTAAAAAAAAAAACTGTTAAAGTAATTCAAGAGTTTTAAAGATACAATAATATCGATAAGCTTATTATAGCTTAGTTAATGAATTCTAAAGGTAAGTTATATATATACTTATTTAGCTAGACTAGGGATACCTTCTTATTAAGGGGGTGGGTATAGCTATACAAGCTAACTATATATTAGCGCCTACTGGGTTAATTATATAGTATAAGCTTACCTTTACTATATAATAATATTATAGTTATAATTTAAAACTTCCCTCCTAGGTATAAGGGTATAAAAAACCTATTACTATATTTCTTCAACTATTTATTTAACTATTATTATACTACTACTATCTATTCTTAGAAGCTATTATACTAATATCTAATCTATTATAAAGATCTTGTTTAAAAGCTTATCTATAAATACTCCATCCTTCTTATCTTCTTTATAAATACTTTAAAAGTATTTCTAAAGCTTTTTATCTTTAGTTTTAGATTTATTAAACTCTTAATATCTTTAGTAAAGTAAATCTTATAAGTTATAAGTATATCCCTAAATATACTAATTATTTTAAAGGATAGTAGTATTTAATAATACTTTAATTAAAATTATACCTTTATCTAGAGGAAAACTTATTTATTAATATTATTAAAGTCTATTTCTATCGCTATCTATAGTAAACCTATTAGATTACTATATCTATAACTTTTTAATATAATAAAGTATAATATTTTATTAATCTATTATAAATAAAGTTATAACTATACTTAATAAAGTATTAAATATATATACTAAGTTATATTATATTATATTATTAATCTTAATAGTAACCTTAATAAACTAAAATATAATTTCTAAATAGTCTTATAAGATAAAACTATTAGAATAGCACTAAGGGTAATTATACGGGAGAGATCTTAGTAAGGGAGGATAACTAAGCTAATAAAGGAGAGGTATACAGGCCCTTAAGCCTACTATACAAATTCCCCTTACGCATTTTATAACTTAAAAGAGATATAAATTCAGATGCTAATTGTATAACTATATATGTATGTATATACCGCTATATAGCAAAGGCTATTTAATAAAAACTATAATGAATTATTGTGTATTTAATTAAATATGCTAATATTTTATTTAACTCTTATAACTATCTATTTGAAGTAATTTATAGAAAGTCTATATTATATTATAAAGGTACTTTAATAATACTTAATAATATTAAACTAAATTAATATTATTAGATTAGGTTAATAGTAACCTAAAATACTTTTAACTTTAATAAGATAAATATAACTTAAGACTAGAATTTATAATATAAACAATAGCTTTTAATATAATACTAATCTATAAAAGATTAAATAGTTATTATTAAAACCTTTATATAGTGAATTTTACTATAACTATAATAGATACTATTTCTTATCCTTTTAAAATACTTATTACTATTCTAGCTTAATAAAGGAACTTAAAGAATACAAATAATCTATAACTTAATACTTTCTATTCTTTATTAAGATATTAATATCTTCTATTACTAAGTAAATTTCGTTATTATAATAGTACTATAACTTAAGGCTAAGTAACTACTCCAATATTTACAGTCCTAAATTAAACTCATAGGTATATCATAATTCCTTTAGCTTAAATAATTTGCAGAAGTCCGGCGCAAACATGAACTATAACTTATATATATATTAGCTTGGAATATTATTCTGCCGCTCTATACCACATTATAGCGCTTTATAGCGCTTATAATAGCTGCCTAGCCTTATCGATATCACTTACTATAGCCTTTAAAAACAGTACCTAGATTATTTAAGATCTAACGGAATAAGCTTTAAAGTATTATTATTAGTAGGTTAAAAAGTTAGGAAGTTGTTACTAATAATAAGATAGCTCACACCATCTGTAGTACGTAAATTATTTGTAATATATGATTTAATATACTCCGATATAGTATAATTAATCCCCTATATTTAGTAAAGAGCTAACCTGAATTATTTACTAAAAATATATGGCTTGTTTTAAAAATTTAACTTAAATACAATCCTTATATAAGTTACTAAAATATAGCTAATTTTCTCCATAAGTAATACTATATTAAATTATCCTAATATATAATTAGTAGGGTATTAACCAAAATTAACTAAATAAAAAGGTTTATATAAAATATTAGTAAAGAATATAATTAAGACTTATATAATAATTATATTAAATACTAACTATATTATAATCTAATTAAATAATATTTATTAATAAGAATATAAATAATTATAATCTTACTATTCTAAAATAAAGTTATACTTTAAAA
>JBBWSL010000300.1:0-18349 GCA_038088545.1 Diaporthe humulicola | reverse complement strand
AACCTTATTACTAACTATATATACTATAGTTTAAGTAATAACCGCATTATTTACTATAAAAATATTATTCTAAAATTACTTATATCTATACCCTACTAATAATATTATATAAGGAATTAACTTAATAATAAATAAATACTCCCCTTTATTATTATTATATACTATTTATTTCCCCTCCTTATTATATTACCTCCTATATTACTTATAATACCTTAAGAAAAATTACTATACCTATTAAAATTTAAAAGAAATAATCCTAAATACTTCTATATACCCTAAAAACTTAAAAAAAGAGGAATTAATTTTAATTTAATTATTAATTATACTTATAACTTTTAAATTATAAGTATATTAGAAATTCTTTAATATTTAATATTTATTACTTCCCTCCCTATTAGTTATACTAAATAGCTAGCTATTAATAATACTATATAATAAATACCTTATTATATATAGTATAATATATTTATATATATAGACTCTCTAAACTAAAGCTAGTTATCTATTATAATACCCTTATTTAAGGCTATATAGGATAATATATATTTTAATTAGGGGTAAATTAAAATACTTAACCTAGCCCTTTAGGGTATACTAACTAATAAAAAAAGTAAATTTATCTACCTTAATATATAAATTATATCCCAGGTTAATATATACTAAAGTATAATACTAAAGGATATATATTCTAAATTCCTTAAAAACTTTAAGAACTAAAATAAGAAAAGGTTTAAAATAATAGGTAAGGACTTTACTTAAAAACTTAAGAAAACCTTATAATTAAAGGGTATTTATATAAGCCCTAAGGCTAAAAGAAATCCTTATATATTAATAAATATATTAATAGTAAATAAATTTCCTATATAGCTAAAGGATATAGCTATTAAACTATACCTTAAGGATAATACCTTTTATTATATTAAGAATTATTAGGAAACCTTAAATAAAAAAATAAAAAGGAATAACTAATAAATAAATATTATAAATAAATTTAAACTTAACTTAAATATTAAAATCCTTAAGTTAAAGAGAAAGAATAAGAAATATAATAAGAAAATAAATAATAAAAAAACAGATATTAAAAGTAAGAATAATAATAATAATAATAATAATAAAACCCCTTCTAATAAAAATAAAAAGGAGAATAAAGTAAACCTTAAAAAAAAGAAAAAAGAGGTTATTCTTATTATAAACCTATATATAATACTACCTTTATTAAAAGGCTATACTAAACTACTAAATTTAAATAAGGTAGTAAATATTAGTAAGTATTATTATAATAATAAGATATATATTAGTAAAATATATAATATTTTTAATAATAAAGTCCTTATTTTTTTTAGGTATTATAAGAACTTAAATATTTATCCTTTATAATTCCAGGTAGCCTTCCCCTATATACTAAAAGGAAGGGCTAAAAACTTCTATCTTTATAATATTAATAAAAAGGATATATTTTAAAATACTTATTTTAAAATAAAAATATACTTTAATAATAATACTAATTATTAAGATTACTATACTAATTAAAATAACTTAATATATATTAAGCTCTAATAATAAAATCCTAAAAAAAATAGCTTTAAAACCCTTTAATTACTTATTAATAAGCTAATAATTTACTATTAAGTACTTAAATACTAAAATTATAATAATTAACCCTTAAAGGATAATATACTTTAAGTAATTAAGGGTGTACTAGAATTCACTATAGTACTCTATAAACCTCTAAATTCGATAAAGGTATTATATACTAGCTTATAGGTATTATTATAAGCACATAAGGTATAATAATTAAATACTTGTATATATACTATAGATAAAATTAAGCATAAAGAGGAGGAATAGTTTTATTTAAACTGTAAGTATAATAGTAGTAATACCCATAATAATTATTAAAGCAGATATCGGGGCTATAGTAGATTCCATAATAACTTCTAAAGGAACTTCTAAAGTAACTCTAACAGTAGCTATAATAACCAGAATAGCTATAATAACTAAAACAGATTTAGTAACTATAATAAATATAATAGCTATTATAGAGATAGCTATAGATATAATAACCGTAATAATAATTCTTAATATAATAAATTCCGTAATAGAAAGTACTATATCTATAATAAAATAGGATATTAGTCTATAAAATACTCTTATAATTAGTAATAGTAATTATAATCTACTTACTTTACTATATAGGAATAAAAAGGAAAAGAAGAGAAAGCTATAAATACTAATTATATAGTATTTCTTACTAAATATAAAAGCCTTATATTAAATTCTAAAGACCCTATCCTAAATAACTATATACAGAATTATACATAGGGTTAAATATATAATTATATATATAATTATAAGAAGAATAAAATTAATAGGGATAATACTATATAATTAATAAATTAGGCTTTTCTTTATTTTATTACCCTATTTACTAAAATAATTATAAATAAGAATATAACTTTACTAAATACCTTTATACTTAAAGGTTAATACTTATATAAATAATACTAAGGGATTTTACTAAATATTAAAGTAGTAAAGTTCTCTATTACTAATTATAACTAATACTTAGCTTTATAATAAAGTAACTTTTTAATTAATTTAAATATATTATAAGTAGGTAAGGTAACTATTAGATTTGGAGTAGGACTAAAAAAAACCTCCCTAGGTATAATATTACTATCTATATTAATAGGTATAATAATATTTTATATAGTAAATATACTAATACTATTCCTTCTTTATATTTAAGATATAAATAAGCTATTTATTTATCTTTAAAATACTATAAATAAAGTTATATAATATAGTAATAAAGACTTAAATAGGACCTTTTTAATTATATAAAAATAGGAATATTTATAGTTTTTTCTTTTAGTAAGTAAATCTAAAACTATTAATATAAGTTTATTTTTTATAAAGGCTAAGTTTTAATAATTTTATTATTACTTTAAATACCCTTTTATAAAATAATTATTATATCTTCTTATAAATACTAAATATTCCCCTAAAATTTCCACTTTAAAAGTAATTTCTAAGTTTTATTATTATTATTAATTCTATAACCCTACTCTAAAAAGGTTTAAGTTTAATCTTAAGAATAATTATAACTTTAACTATAAACTTATTATAGATATTATATATTTCCTTAACTCCCCTATTTTATATATTATTAATTAGGTAACCTTTTTCTAAATAGGATATTTCCTCCCTTTACTTTCTATTAAAAATACTTAGGAAATACTTTATATAGTATAGATTAATATATATCTAAAATTACTAGACTATATTATTTATAATATTAGAACTAATTTTATATCTATTAAATTTAAAAGTATAGTATAAATTATAGGAATTACCTATAAATAGGTACCTATAAAGGCCTATTAATTAGTTAATAAGGTAGAATAATACTATACTCTATTTTAATAAGTATTTAAGATCCTTTATATTAAGTTATTAAATATATTCTCTTATAAAGCAATCCTTTAAATAGTATTTAAAACTATAAATAATATAATTAGCCCTAATAGCCTTATACCCATACTTCTAGTCTTTAAAGTATACTCTTAGATTAACTTAGATTTACTTCTAACTTTACTAACTCTAAAATAAGTAAAAGTAATCTAAAAGGCTATAAAAGTATTATAATTACTTAATATAAAATATAAAATTAATAATATATTAAGTATATAAAATAAACTAATTACTCTTAATATATTATTAATTCTATTATAAAGTAATATTTATATATAGTATAAAAAGGAAGGATAATAAGGCCTATATAAGCTTATTACTATTAATAACTATAATATAATACTTAAATTACTAAATAGCCTAATTACTTTCTATTTAACTATAATATAGGAATATAACCGGGATTTTAATAAAAATATTCCTAAGGAGGAGCTAGAAAAGCTAAGTATTAAATTAGAGCTAATACTAATTTAACCAGATAACTAACTATAATTATAATAATAAGAATATCCTTATAACTTTAAAAATAAGCTAAAGTAAATAGGAATCTTCTTATCTTAAAAGGAAAAGGATAACTATAAGCTTACTATAAAGCTTTATTAAAATAGAATTATCCTAATACCTAATAAATTATTTAAGAAGTTTAATAATAAGGAGATATTTAAGCTAATTAGCTATAGTATTTTTATTTTTAAGCTATTTAATAAAACTAAATATAATAGGATTTATATTTTTAAATCTTAGTTTATTTAAAAAATTAAAAGTAAAACTAAAAAGCTATTTAAGAAATTAAAATAGGTTATCTAGGGATATAATAATTATAATAAATAATAGATCCTTATATATATACTAACTATATAATGGGTAAATTAATACTTAATTTTAGTAATTATATTAAATATACTCTTAAAGAAAGGCATAGTCCTAAAATTAAAAAATATTACTTAAGTATACCTATAATTAAAATTTAAGCTTAGGTATACTATTTTTATATACTTACCTTTTAAGATTATTTATAAGTACCTAGCTAAAATAATTATATATATAATTAAGCTACTTTATAGTATTATAAAAACTGGTATATACTAGTAAATAACATATTAAAAATACTATATAGATATACTTAATATAAAGGTATTAACCTATAACCTATACTTTCTAATTACTACTCCAGAATATAATAAGGATAAGTTTATTATAATAGTAATATAAATAAATAATATATTAATCCTTAATATACTAGCCTTCTTAAAAATTAAGAAAAAAAAAATTAAAAAATAAAAATTTAATTATAAAGATAAATAAGTATTAAGTAAGAGCTATACCCTTAACTTTAATAAAATATATCTAGTTATAAAAAGTACTAATATTATTATAAAATAAAAGGGCTAAGGTAAGAAAATCAAAATTATAAATATAAGTATACCTAATAAGGTATAAAAGTATATTAAATAGCGCACATAAGGCATATATCTCGTATCTATTTATTAACTAAAAATAGCTTTTAATCTATCTATAGTTACTTAAATCCAGAAACTAATAAAAGAGGACTATATTAAGTTAAATTAGTACCTTTAATAATAAATTAATAACCTTAATTAAGGAATCTAATATATACTAGTTAATATATAAATAACTAAACTTATAGTTTTTATTAATAGCTTATTTACTAATAATTATAACCTTAGCTTATAAATTAGCTTTATTATTACTATTATTAATAAAATAAAAAAGGAAACTATTAATAAATAAAACCTAATAGGTAATATTATCTATTAATCTTCTATAAAGTATAAAAAAATAACTTAAAATATCTTAACTTTAAAGATCTATAAGATAGTTAATAAATTTAATATAATAATAATCTTATCAATAATACTCTAGTAAATCATAAACTATTTAGGATTCTCTAAAATTCCTCTTATTATTTATATAAACTTATACTTATTCTATAAATACCTTATTAAGCTTAATACTATTAAGGAAAAATAACTAATAATTAATATAATAGCATTTTATTAATCCTATAAAAGGTATAAAATCTATAAAATCTAATAAATTAATAATAATAATAACCCAGCTAATATATTAATAAAGGCTAACCCAAATAAAGCATTATAATATCTTATTAGTAATAATAAGCTTACTATTTACATTAAAGGCTTTATTAATTATAATATATTATTAACCTAAAATAAAAAATAACTATAAAATAAAATAACTTAGTAAAATAATTTAGAAAATAATATTATTAAAAATAGTATATAATATAGTAAAATAGTAAAAATTTAACTTCCCTCTAATTAATTACCTATATCTTACCTTAAGGTACTATATAATTAGCCTTCTATTAAATTATATTCCTCCTAAGAGTAAACTTTATAGCTAAAATTTAATTAGTAATACCTATATACTAAGGGTTTAGGTAATAAGGGTTATTACTATCCTATAGGTAGTTAAATTACTAGCTTATATTTTTATAAGTATCCTTAATTATAGATTAAATAGCTATAATACTTACTAAAGTAGGGTTTATACTAAAATATATACTAATAATTAATTAAAACTAATATACTAACTATTATACCCTAAATAAACAAACTTTTTTATCTAAATAAGTAACTTTTAGTAATTACTACTTCTATTTTCTAGCTAAATAGGGTACCCTAATATTAATTTAGTTAATTATAGTTAAGTATTTTATAATAAGTTATATAATTATAAATAGGATAATAAACTATAAGCTAATTAAATTATAACTATAGCTTATAACTATAGTTTATATATTTATAAATAATAAGCTTATTAGCCTATAAATATATTTAAATTAGGACTTTTATATAGGTAAAATAATAAAAAAAGTTACTAGATCTTATATTAATTAGGAAGTTTATATAGCCCCTATACCTAATTATCCTAATTTTACTAAAATATAACTTTATATAAAATAACCTAACTAATTACCCTTAATAATAACTCGTAATTATAACTAGTACCTTTATTTAATAGGTACTTAGTAAAATAGTTTAATATAATATACTTAATTTAATAATACTATTAATAAAAGTTTAAGTTACCCTAAGGGACTATTTATTTTTAAAAAACTAAAACTATAAAAAAAAAGACTACTAGTATAGAATAATTAACTTACCATAAATATAAATAGCAGAGGTTACATAACCTCTATCACCATAGCCCATAATTAAAAGGGAGCCTATAGCTATTTGGCTATACCCTCCCTTCTATACATAACAACCAACTACACTAATAACCCACTTATATACATACATAACCCAGCCAACACTTTTTCTTATAATACTATTTAAAAGTATTTTAGAGTTAAATTAATAGAGTTAACTATTATATATATAGATTTCGGGGGTGCACAAATGTGTATTATTTAGCGCGTTTTTAGCGGTGTTGAATGCAAATGAGTGTAAGCCAAAGCCACAGATCCTCCGGCCGTGACCACACTCCGACTGCGGCTTAGCTCATTCGGACTCCCAAGCAGTTGTCCTCCTTCTCTCGCAGCTAATTACAAGCCTCACTTGCAGCCGCAGCCGTCTAAGTAAGGATATTGCCAAGTGCGTACTGTAAAACATTTGCATCCTCCACTTCAAGATGTCTAAGAGGAGGAAAGATGTATAAAGACAGATGTCCAGTCGCATGGACTCATTCATATGTTCACACAGCATCTCACAACACAATTTCCAGCGGCTGCACACATTCACAGATCAAGTGTCTTTACTCCCCAGAGGAATATTCCCAAAATCTCGACTCATTCCGCTATCCATTTTCACACAGTCTGAAGAAGTTACAATATGTCTTTGGTCATCAAGGCTACTCTTTGCGCTGCCTCTCTAGCGACACTTTCCAATGCAGCGCCCGCAAACCTCAAGTCGGCCGTACAGTCTCGTTGGGAAGAATGCTCGACCGGTACTTGGTACTCGCAATGCGGTAACATTGCCGGCTGCTTTGATTACGACCCGTGCATCAACCCATCCCAACCATCAACTATGCAGGCCCGCTGGGAAGAGTGCGCAACCGGCACCTGGTACTCTCAGTGCGGCGACATCGCCGGCTGCTTCAACTATGACCCTTGCATCAACCCATCCCAACCACCAACGACACAGCCTGCATGCTCAACGGACCCTAAGGAGCCCACCCGGGTCCTGCCGACTACCTACTGGCCAATCAACCCCAACTCCAAGGACCAGAGCTACGAGGCCGGGGACGCCGTCCACGTCAAGAACGACACCAACGCCGCCGACGGCGTGGTTCAGCAGGTCCTTTTATTCGAGGGCGTGCCCGCCAGCGCCAAGAAGTGCAGTGTTGGGTGGTTCTTGACGATGCAGGAGGACACGGTCTTCGAGGTCGAGGGCGACGGGTACGTGCGCATCACTCAGCTGGAAGGGCTCGACCAGCAGCAGGCGCCGACCTTCAGCTCGGCGATGGCCGCTGAGAAGGCGGGCGCAGCAACCACAATGCCGGCTATGGGCGGGTGGGATGACAAGGCTGCGTACATGGGCAAATCGTCTGGCATGATGCAGGAGGTGAAGTGCTCGGATGTCTTGGCCTTCCGGGCGTACTTGGACCCGATCAACGACGGCGAGGTGTTCATGGAGCCAAGTGACAGTGTTGGTATTGCTGTCACCTACACCTGCTAGAAGGTGGACTTCCTGCAAGTAGGAGTCTTCATTGATTTTCACCGGTGATACCAAGTACTGATGCGTTTGCATTTTGGTTCATGAATGGAATATGGAGTTATGGGCTGTATTAGTCACAGGATGGGCTCCTTTTAGACACAACGTTTTAATCAATTTTCAGATCACACACAACATTTGTCCAAATTCACACATGCTCGCACTTGCGGTGATGGCTGTGGGTCTGGAGGGCCGAAAACCATATTTGTTGGTTGATCATGTGCATGCGTGGCCCTGTATGCACTTCATATCAGACAGCTTCGTGACCACTCAAAGCCAGGTTTCACAAGGCGGTCCTTCGGAGGTGGGGGGAGTTCCCAATGGAATTGCCACAGTATCATCGGCCCGATGACTGGAAACTCGGAGCCTTCTTAGGCAGACGCGACGGCAGTGGGAGACACCGACAATGTTGTCTTCTTCGAAGTTGAGCATTCGTCCCAGTAGATGGGAGTACATGAAGTAATACATAGGTAACCAGACGGCAAAGAGGCTTCGCGTTCAAATACTAGCCAGACATCAATCAGCTCAACAACTAGTCAAAGACTCAAGTGCTATGGTGGCCACCACAATCCGCAGCCTCGAGGCGAATCTTAGATCCATTACCCCATACGCAGATCAGTCCTGGCCACCCGCCAGGGCGGCCGCATCATGACTGCAGAGGAGTCCGAGCTTGTGTCAATGAGCTCCAGCTACTGCAGTTTGATCAATGTTACTGGCGCCGTCGCTGATACGACTGAATACCCGAATACCCATCAACGGTAGCAACATCGTGTGGGTCGAGTTGACAAGCTAGCTATTCAACGCCGTCATTGCGCAGACCCGGAGAGGCTGAAGAGTGCGTTGTTGGGACCGCGAAACCTTCACTTGATTCCGGGCCTTGTTTCGATGAGTTCGGCTCGATCGCGCTGGTGCTAGGCCAGGCACTGCGAGTATTACTGGGCTGTTAGCAGACAAACTAGGTCTCTAGCCCCGGCTGCAACGTGTAAATCATCCGTGTCTGCGGCCCATCGCTGCTTTCGGGAGATCATAGGCTTCACAGGGCTTCCAAGCTCCTAGTTGACGACATGGGCAAGCGTGTAAAATGCTTGGGTGAGTCTAAGATGCAAGATGACGCTGTGCATACTGCGTGTGTCCATCTGCGGTGGCGACAATGACTCAAAATGCCAGCCGTGCAATTGCCCAGTCTGGAAACTGTTAGCAGGAACCGTGCTGCACTACAGAGGAAAACGGATGCACCCACACTCTGCAGTGTGGTTCGGCCCTCATATGTGTATTTCTAGATTCCAACAAATCGTGCAAGCGGAGTGGTCGAGCGGCCTTGCAGGGATGGACCGGCCTCCCTGAGGCTCCGCCTGTCTCCTAGGCGGCTCCAAGGCTGGGATGGTCGAGTTAGGCCGGTCTGAAATATGTACACCAACGTACCTAAGTAGAGGTACATAATAGACATTCGCTCTGGTGGTGCCTATCTAGATATTTTTCCCTTTCACCTTGGCGATAACTTCTGCCTCTTGCCGTACGCCACCATGTTGTCCGGATGGGTTCGAGTTCTCGCTCATCACCAAGACACATGTGCTCCGTCGGTTGGTTATCTGCCCATGTAGGAAGCCTGCACTGATCATGCCACACATGTGCACTTCAGTAAATAGTGGTACTAGTGAGCAAGTCTAAGTCACGCCGTGAGGGCAAAAGGATACAGTCGGGCTGTCTTAGTTTCCTGTAGCGGTGGTGGCTAGTCGTCCACAGCTGCCTCTTTTAAAAACCTCGTCTTCTCTTTTGGACTTTACTTCACACCCATCCCACTCTACAACCACAACTAGAATCGCAATCGAGAACAACACTCAAGATGGACAGCCCATCCTCACACAACTACTCCACTCAGCGGAGGCGGCCTCGCCCCAACAGGACTTCCTCGTCTACGGCCAACGCCTCCGGCACCGCATCCGCCGAAGATCCGTTCACTGACATCTCCACGCAATCCTCACAAGCACTAGACCCCAAAGATCCCTTCGCAAGCCCACAACGCCTTCCTGGGGAGTCGGCCTCGGCCCTCAGTAACTCGACCGCTCATCGTGGCAACGACTCCAGGCCCGGCCGTGCCAGATACTTCCACAGCCGTCGCGTCCGGAAAGATGAAGTCATCAAGCCATGGGTCAAGGAGCCCAGAGATCCCGCCGAGAAGTGGATTGAAATCATCCCCCTTATCGGATTGTTCGTCGGAATTTGTATTGCGGGAATCCTGATCTGGGACGGCCTTCGCAACGTCGTTGAGCACAAGTACTGCCCAGTCTTGGTTGACGACTGGTCCAAAGGTTTCAGACCTGACGTTTGGCAGGTTGAGCAAAAAGCGGGAGGATTTGGGTAAGTAGAATTTTCTGTATGTCTGTGAATTCTTGACTGCGACTAACGCCTTTCACTCTTCAACAGCAATGGCGAGTTTGAGGTGACCAGAGGATACGGCTCAGACAATCTTTATATCGAAGGCGGCAATTTGTTTATCAAGGCAACCATAGGAGCTGAAGGTGAGACCGGACGCTCCTCCAGCGCCAGCAGCACGGAAACTGGCAAGTCATCCTTTCAGGCCCCTGTTTATTCTGCGCGCATCAACACAAGGCACGGCGCATCGATCAAGTACGGTCGAGTCGAAGTTGTTGCCAAGATGCCCAAGGGCGACTGGCTCTGGCCCGCCATCTGGATGATGCCGGTCAAGGACACCTACGGGATTTGGCCGGCCTCTGGAGAAATCGATATCGCCGAATCCCGTGGCAATAACCACACCAACCCCCAGGGAGGAAATAACGCCATATCATCTACACTTCACTGGGGCCCCGAGCACGACACCGACAGGTGGTGGCAAACATCCAAGAAACGTACTGCCAGGCACAGCGTCTACTCAGACGGCTTCAACACATTCGGTCTTGAGTGGTCACAGAAGTATATCTTCACATATCTCAACAACCGGCTGATGATGGTCATGTACACCCCCTTTGCCAAGCCAATGTGGAAGCGTGGCAAGTTTCCTCCTGCGAACTCCAACGGATCGGCCCTTGTCGATCCCTGGTCGCAAACCGGCCGGGATGACACTCCCTTCGATCAGGAATTCTATCTGATACTTAACCTCGCTGTTGGTGGTGATAATGGCTGGTTCGAGGACGGCAAGCATGGGAAGCCCTGGGCGGACAAATCGAAAAACGCGGCAAAGGAGTTTTGGGACGCTCGCCACACGTGGCATCCAACATGGACTCAGCCGCAACTGGAGGTCAAGAAGGTTACAATGTTGCAACAGTGTGATGGGGATGAGCATAGCGGTCAATGTTCGTGTTGAACACCAGTTCCATGACGTGCTTCTAGATAGTGGACCGGCGAGATGGTCTCAGTTTCGCAAAGTGTAACGGAGTTAATTGCCGGCAAACTTACACTTTGATACCGATTTTCACCTACCCTGATTTTTTTCTTTTGTGCCCTTTCCTATTTTGTGCGTATTTTCTAGACAGTTTAGATGAATATTCATGAGAATAAAAGCTCGTCAAGAGGC
Organism: Diaporthe humulicola; assembly: GCA_038088545.1. Lineage (NCBI taxonomy): Eukaryota > Fungi > Ascomycota > Sordariomycetes > Diaporthales > Diaporthaceae > Diaporthe > Diaporthe humulicola. Next base: position 6,640 of record JBBWSL010000300.1, on the reverse strand, counting down.
CTCGTCTAAATCTGAAAGGTGATCATGCGACTATTGCCGCTCTACACTATGTATTAGCAGTTCCATACCTAGCTTCCGCCCGAAAGGGCTGGCGCACACACGAAAAACAGGACTATGTCGTTGCTAGCGACAAAGCACACTTAAATACATCCCGGTAAATCGATCTCACTTCTAATCATTTCTCTGGGGACCACGCGGATTACTAGTCAGGGCCCAAGTGTTCTCGCTCCGACTTAGCCATCTCGCCTGGACCATCCGCCGATCTAGTCGCCATAAGCGTTCACAGATCTGTGCCTGTAGTATCAAGAAATTCATCTCAAGCTTCAATACTTTTGTTCTTTTACCATCGGAACAACCATCAACATACATTCGGTGCTTGGTTGTCGGTATCATTACACTCTGTCTCCCCTTCCTAGGATTTCAAACCCAGCCATCAGCACAAACGTGTTCTCAGCTTTCGTGGCTTCTGAAAGGGCTCAGTATTACTGAACCTCTAGAGGTCTCGTCCATACGCCAAGTCGTGCCTTTCAAGGGAGGCTGGTCGCGAAGCTCTCGACATAGTCCAAGCCAACACGCTCCTCACAGTTCAAAGTCAAAACCTCAGGGAAAGCATGGAGCACAGTTATTCACCAGTATCCGAGCTTCCATCCACGGAGCCGGAAAGCAGTCGGCCGCGATCCAAGTCGATGCATCATCCCAAGCGGCGTTCCAAAAGCAGCGCGCGGATTCAAACACAAAGTCATATTGGGCGCAGCCAGCTCTCGAGACAGGACTCACTGTCGTCAAGGGCTTCTAGAGGCCAGGATACCGACCGCCATGCCGCCCCGAGCCAGCAAAAGTTGCGGGCCAGGAGTCTTCCGGGGCATGCCACGCGTATCAAGGCAAGGGATACTTTCCTCGACGACATCAAGCACGAGGTCATGGTGAATTATCTGTACCAACAACAGTGCTCTCGTCTCTGGGTATCGGACGGCACCGGCGTCCTCGAGGGCGTCGTTGTGCGGAAGACAGCCACCGACTACATGACATGCCCCCAAGAGCTTGCTTCCTCCACCTTTGCACAATCCATGGCTGCCCTGGGCGTTCAGGTAATCTCCATTGTCTTCCCTCGATCATATGGCAAAGTATAGAAAGCTAACATAAACAGTGTGCGATGACCGTCAACTCTCGCATCATCAAGTCCTTCCTGGCGTGGGCTCCAGGCGCGGTTGACGTGCCTCTGAAGAATGGCCTCCGCGTCCAGATCTTGCCCCGCGTACAGGACCTAGCCCGAGCAAGAAAGCAGCAATGTGCCGCATTTATCGCAGCCGAAGGCCTCCTCGTTGTGTGGGATGACGACGCAATGCACCTCGTCGAACGAGCCACGGGAATCCAAGAGGAGCTCATGCGCCTCGTCTGGAGGACTGAAGCGCCCGCAGAAGGGGCTACGGCCGATAATGTCTTTGGCACAGCAGAAAAGGAAGAGATCGTCGATGTCGAGACCGGCGAGATCAAGCCCCAAAAGAGACCGAGACACAAGCAAAATGCCGTGCTTGTCAGCCTTACCCTCTGCCTTATCACTACCTCTATTGGGGCTGCCCTCCGGCAACTCGTCATCGAGTCGGCTCTGGATCTGGCCTGGCTTCGCGTAGCTCTGATCACCCTGTTCCCGATCTCGATATTCTTCACCCTTTTCTTCTGTCAGGTAATCTGGGGTTCCGGAGCCCAGATGGTCGGCCCCGTCCGCCAGATGAAAGCCAACTCCAAGTTCTTCTCGGCGAACAAGTCGCCTCGCCTGCAGAACTCCATCCTGCCCCACGTCACCATCCAGTGCCCTGTCTACAAGGAAGGCCTTGCCGGTGTCATCATGCCCACCATCAGGTCCGTCAAGGCCGCCATGACGATTTACGAGCTCCAGGGCGGCTCGGCGAACCTCTTTATCAACGACGACGGGCTCCAGCTCCTGCCCGAGGAAGAACGCCAGGCTCGCATCCAGTTCTACTCCGAGAACGGCATCGGCTGGACAGCCCGCCCGCCTCACGGAGACAAGGGCTTCCAGCGCCGTGGAAAGTTCAAGAAGGCCTCCAACATGAACTACGCCCTCATGATCTCCTGCAAGCTCGAGGACAAGCTTGTCCGCATCCAGCGCCACGCGGGCTGGACTCAGAATGACGAGGCGCAGGCCTACTGCGAGGCCCTGGCCGAGGTGAACAGGGAAATGGAAGGTCGCGCGTGGATGGATGGAAACATCCGTGTTGGTGACTACATATTGCTTATCGATTCCGACACTCGAGTACCCGAGGACTGTCTTCTTGACTCTGTGTCAGAGATGGAGCAGTCACCCGAGGTCGGCATCCTGCAGTTCTCATCCGGCGTCATGCAGGTCGTCAACACGTACTTCGAGAATGGTATCACGTTTTTCACCAACCTGATTTATTCTGCCATTCGGTACACCGTCGCCAACGGCGATGTCGCCCCGTTTGTCGGGCACAACGCCGTCCTCCGCTGGTCCGCCCTGCAGACGGTCAGCTACGAAGACGAGGACGGCTACGAGAAGTTCTGGTCCGAGTCTCATGTGTCCGAGGACTTCGACATGTCTCTCCGCCTCCAGTGCTCAAGCTACATCATCCGCCTCGCCACCTGGGCCGGCGAGGACTTCAAGGAGGGCGTGTCCCTTACCGTCTATGACGAGCTCGCGCGCTGGGAGAAGTACGCTTACGGCTGCAATGAGCTCCTCTTCCACCCGATCCTCAAGTGGCCCATCACGGGGCCCTTCACGCCGCTGTTCCGCAAGTTCCTGTGCTCGGGCATCCCGACCACCTCCAAGATCACCGTGGTCTCCTACATTGGTACCTACTACGCCATCGCCGCCGCCTGGATCATGACGAGCACAAACTACTTCCTCTACGGCTGGTTCAGCGACTACCTCGACCGGTACTACGTCGACTCGTGGCAGGTCTGGTTTTCCATCATCATCGTCTTCAACGGCCTCGGAAACATCGGCCTCGCCGCCATGCGCTACCGCGGCCACCAAATGAGCTTCTTCGGCTGCCTGGTGGAGAACTTCAAGTGGATGGTGCTTCTGGCCATCTTCCTCGGAGGCCTCAGCCTTCACGTCTCCCAGGCTATCCTGTCCCACATGTTCGAGATTGAAATGACCTGGGGCGCTACCAGCAAGGAGGCTGAGTTCTCCAACTTCTGGATTGAGGTTCCAAGGGTCATCAAAAAGGTACGTAATTGCCTCGCACCTCAATCCAACGACGCTCTTCATCTACTTGAAAACAAAAGTAGAAAAGAACCCCTTTCGGCCCGCTCACGGCAAGGCTCAGCCTGACAACCGATGTCACTAACATAATCATAATCACAGTTCCGCTACTCAATGATCTTCTCCCTCACGGCGATCATCGTCATGATTTTCATGGCCGTCGCACCTATCGTGCCTTACAACTGGCGAATCACCGACTTTGTGGCCATCTTGCCCATGACTACGGTCGCGGTCTCGCACATGCTTCTACCTATCGCCTTGAACCCCGCACTGATGACCTTCTCTTGGTAATATCGACCTCGGTTATCCACTACAAAGAGGAGGCAAGCGGTACTGCGTGGTTTTGGACAAGAAAAGCGCACAGATGCGGAACGGTTCTGATGGGCGATCGTGGGAGTTGCTTAGTAGAATGCAGATGAGAGATCAGGTGGGTTTATGAACGAAGCGGTCAAAGCTGGTGATATTGCGCAGATATACGGAGAGGGCAGAATCAGAAATTCTTTTGGGGAAGCAAGGTAATCGTCGACCGGGTGAGTTGCGAATGTCTTGAAAGTTACTGTGTTGTCCGGGGTCCACAGATCACCAGGAAGTTACCTAGACGGCCGCCTGTCAGCTCCTAGGAGAAAGATGTGTCAGAATTTTCAAACAATGCTCATGGTTGAAAAACATCACAAATCTGAATTTAATTTATGTTAAAATTCCTCGAGTGCCACCGAGTTGTATTTGCGTGCCGTAAATATATGGCTAGGATGGTGGACTCACTGTCATGATAGCAATTGCTCACAACTCATACAGTGAAACTAGACCCCTTCTATGTGTTTATTCATCCTGTTCACAGTTCAAGGCCAAGGATGAATTAATAAATTCTGGTCCGAAACAAAAGACCTTGTCCTTATGCAATCCCTGCCTTGTCGCCAGCACGATTCTCAACCGCCCACGTGGTTAGAGCATCCCAGTCCCGACACTGATGCGTCGAGTTGGCCCCCGAGAAGCCCTTTCTCCTTCCATCTGGCTGCATCTCTGCAAAGTCGAGCGTCGTGTCTCCCGAGCACATTATGCTCTGGCGGATGTAGTCGATGCAGTGATACTCGTGCCCGGCGCCGGCGAAGCGCGACTTGTCATGCTTTTCGTACTTCTTCACCACATCTCTGATGACGCCCTGTTTTGGAGTGGCTAGTGAGTACATGTGTACGTCTCAAGTTAAGATTGATATTCAAGGCAGTTTTTTTTCATCATACCAGGCAATGAAGTTGGTGCAGCGCTGAGAGGGAGTAGATCTCGGCCTCCTCGGGGTCGTCCTCGATGGCCTTACTAGCAGGCATATCGAACCGTCTTGGATGGGGGACGCGTACGAAGCCAGATCCGACTTGAGTCACTGTCAGCGGACGTGTGCGTGTCTCAGTATATAGAGAGGCAGCAATCGCTTACTAGGCATCAACTTATCCCATAGCTTATCCCCCTCAACACTCGTGTCTTCGTAGTCGGTAGGAAAGTCGAACTTGACGTCCTTCATAGGGACTATTGTCGACCGTGTCAGCTCTCGAGCTTTCACCAACCTAGCCGCTCACTCTTGTTGAGAGCCCAAATATCTGGAACTCGACTCACAGTCTGGGACGAACGCCTGTGGTGCTAATAATGTTCCGTTCTTGTCACTCTCACCACCCTCCACAGCTGCCCCCTTATGGCCACCGACAGACACCGCCGCCTTGACCGTCTGCCCATAGCGGTCTCCAGCCGCGAACCCAAGTAGAAAGACCACTATCGTCAGAAGGGACAGGAATGCCACTCTAATTGCTTTCTCCAGCCGCGGTGGCCTCTGTTGTTTTTCATAGCCCACAGGACCGTCATCCAGTGGGACAGATATGTATGTGTCGTTTCCCATGGTTCAAGTCGAGCTCGTCACCAGCCGGTATTGTGAGGTCGAGAAACATAAAGCATCACGGGATGTTGTGAAAAGAAACAGTAACATCAGACTCAAGTGAGCAATCAATTTAGGAGGTGCTGAGTCTTGACACAAGCTATATTTCCGGCGCGGGCGCTCCGGCCGCTTAATTGGGAAGGGCTCAATTTACCCGCAGCGGGTCAGGGGGTTTGGTGGATCTCCCGACCTGAACCCTCACCAAAAGAGTGGACGGGCAAAATTTGGGAAACGGGGGGATATCAAAAGCTGTCGTATATATTCAAAGACAAATTCCAAGTAGAGACTCTTGCACATGAGAAAGATGTGATGACTTCAAGAAGCGATGCATACTGTATAACTCAATAACCCATTAGAAAAACTTAAAGTGGCCCGTAGTCGAGTCTACTCTATCCGGAATCGTCATGTCCCAATCCATCTATATCGAAACGCCGCAACCCGTCTATAACCATCAACTCTATCCGTGTCTTCTTTTAAGGGTTTCCATAACCGTGAGCGCGGTGTTCGCAACAGTATCCTCGCAGAGCTGAAAAGCACGAAACTTCATGTCAAATCGTCAAGCAACAAGGCCTCCAATAGCCAACTATTTACGCGTCCTCGTCGTCCGTGTCAAGGGGATGTGGTGTGCCCTTGGGGCTGTTCAGCCATTCGATGTGCCTCAACCGTCGCCGGGCCTGTTGCTCCTTGAGATCCTTCTTGGTCATCTTCCTCTTCTTCTTGGCCCGGAACTTGAGAGGCGTGTCGATGTTGTCCTCTACTCCGCTGTTGACAGCGCTGTTCACGGCGCTGCTGACTGCAGTGCTCGCTCCGTTGATGGGAGTGCTAACACCAGAAGATGGTGCGGTAGAGCCAGGACGGGAGTCTTCAAAGCGGTCAAGTGAGATGGAGTTGCTGCCCTTGTGCGTCATGCGACCGTCCCGCACATGCCACTGCTCCGAGGCCAGCGCACCGACGAACTCCTCGTTGTGACTGATCATGACAACACCGCCCTTGAAGTCGCGAATAGCAACAGCCAGGCCGCCTAGGGAGTCTCGGTCCAAGAAGTTGGTCGGCTCGTCCAACACCAGCAAGTGAGGGTTGTTCCACATGGCGCCAGCGATGACAACCTTGACCTTTTGACCACCTGACAGCGACCCAATTTCGTTGTGGTTGGCAATCTCCGGGTCAAGTCCAAGATCGTCAAAGTGCTGAGAGATCACCTTGGGCTCAAGGACACGGTAACCGAGACCTTCCCGTGAGGCCTCGTGATCATCAAACTCCTGCACCAACTTGTCGAAACCGCGCTCAATGAGGGTCTCGCGGCTGATTTGAGAGTTATGCTTGGGCAACCACCCCTTCCATTGGCTGTCTTGATGTTAGTCATCCGGCGATTCATTGAGTAAGAGAAATGGGAACAGGCGAGTTGGGGGGGGGGGGGGGGGCGGGGTTTATTAAATTAAATTTAGTATTTGTAGGAATTATTACAAATCTGCCCGCCC